>PVJH01007277.1:0-93393 GCA_004026705.1 Nesogale talazaci
ACCAAAGGAGTCCCCCACTGGATGGCAATGAATGAGAGGACGCCAAATGCAGCTGAAGAGGAGATTGCAACATGGGTGGTCTGCTCTGTGAACCTTGGCCTAATTCACAAGGGAAATGGGGAAGGGGGTAGGGAGGAAGAGAAAGTTCAGGGAAGGAGCAGTGGCACGCTGAGGCTGGACACACAGCTTCCAACAAGGCTGGTGGATTTTCAGCTGTGCCATCACTGCTGAGTGCCTGGGCATGGGGATGAGAGGGGCTCTGCCTGCTTTCTCCTGGAGGGCTGTTAAAGGGAGGGAAAGTGAAAACCCTCTAAGAAGCTCTATTCTGTCCTGGGGGGCTGCGATGAGTTGGCATCCACTGAGTGGCCCCTGAGAACAACACGTATTCATGCCACAGGGTGCAGGGGTGATGTACCGACAGTCCTTTCCATAATGATCTGAAGGCAAGAGACAGACATAACAGATACGCACAAGGAAACATACTCATTTTCTCGGAGCGTGACATAAATAGTCAGTGCCATGTTTGTATCTATTTTTATCATTCCTCCATCATGTCTATTTATAAAATCACTCCCATCCAGTGAATTATGTTTAATGAGTAACTCATTTTTTCTCTCAGTTCTCTCAAAACATAAAAATTAAAAAATTGCCTATATCGTTGATGTACTGCAAAGCGTTCTGAGTGACATCAGCATAGGATTTCTGTCACTGGAACAAGTCGGAGAGATTGTCCTTGTCCTGTAAAGTCCTGTCACAGAGCCCAGAAGCATTTTACCAACCACCCAAGAACGTGACAGAGCTGACAAAAAATGAATTTGATTTCTAGTAGCATGGCATTAAAACAACAAAAACAACTATCTTTTTACCCCAAACAAGTTAAAAAGAGCACATACAGACTTGGGGGAGGGGAGGTTGGCAACGACATACCAAGGACTAACTTCTAAAAGTTCAAAAGCACATCAACACCTCCAGAAGAAAAAGACAAATGATCCAATTAAAGGATGGACAGAGGACATGAACAGACACAGGCATTCAGGTGGCTAACAAATCCATGAAGTGGTATTCATGATCATAAGGCAGGGGAGAGATGCAAACCAAAAGAAGAAGATATCATCTCTCCTCAGCATTGATAGCAAAGTTGTGAAATAGAAAACACCAAATGTCAGCCAGGGGTTGGCGAGCCTAGAACCTCGTGCACTGCTTGGGAGGCTGTCAAATGGTGTAACCGCTATGGAAATCAGCATGCTGTTCCTCAAATTTTGGACGAAGAAATACTATCTGATTATGCAATCCCACTACTCAGTGGGGTATCCTACAGAAATAGGAGCTGATATATGATATCTGTACACATTTATGTTTCTCACAGGATCACTCACAACAGCAAAAAATTGGAAAAAGACTAATTATCCATCAATAGAAGAATGGATAAGCAAAACAGGACATAAATACACAGTGGAACACTATGCGATGTGACAACATAATGACAAACTTGTGAAACATCTCATAAACATGGGTGAACCTGGGGGACATTATGCTAAGTGAAATTCGTCAGTCACAAGAGGACAAAGATTGTATGAGACCACAAATATAAAAGTTACAGAAAAGGTTTTCACACAGAAAGAAGCATCCTTTGATGGTTACCGGCAGTGAGAAGGGAAAGAAGTACAAGAAAAAAATCATTAACTAGAGGGTGCACATCTATCAACTTGGGTGAAACACAACATGACTCAGGCAATGGAAAATCTTGGAAAATGCATACAAGTTAAATCTAACAGAGGTAACTGCTAGGGGACTTTCAAAAGTTTATGGAAAATACCATTAAAATGATCATGGGGATTTTCTGCAAACTCATTGGTTTCCTCATGCTTTTACCTAAATATCCTGCAATACCATTAATAGCCATGATCTAAGAATGGCTACATAGACATGAAAACCGAACAGGTTTGTGAAGACCAATAGGGCCAAACTCATGTATATTATTATAGTTTAATAAAGGACATTTCTGCACATGTATCTATATATGCAATCAAGATGCATTGATAATTATTGATGACTGGGATGTAAAAGTTGGAAACAAGGAAGAGTTCATTTTTCAATATGAACTTGGTGATAGAAATGAAGCTGGAGATCTCAGGATAGAATATAGCAAAACCAATGACTTGTAGCAAATACCTTTTCTCAATAATACAAAGAGCAACTACACATGTTGGCAGCCCCAGATGGTATACACAGACATCAAAGTGACAGCATCTGTGGCAACTCACCATGGGGCAGCTCAGTATCAGCTGCTAAAACCAGACTAGGGCCAACTGTGCAACAGACCATCAATTGCCCACATGTAAGTTTAGGATAAAGCTGATGAAAATGAACTCAAGTCCATTGGAGCCAAAATATGACCTTAAGTCTATCCCATCTGGATTTTGAGACCATCTCACGAACAGATTTGATGCACTGAACACTAATGACAAGAGACCACATGAACTGTGGGAGGACATCATGACTATAATTCATGAAGAAAGCAAAAAGTCATTAAAAAGACAGGAAATAGGCTGAGTCCCAGAGGCGTAGTGGTTGTGCTCGGGACTGCGACCCACTGGGATGGAGGTTCAATTCCAGCAGTGGTTCCACAGGAGCAAATGCTGGGCCTCCTACTCTCACCACCAGAGGGCAGAGATGCCCCCAAAACAAAACAAAACAACAACAGCATCAAAAGACAGGAAATAAATGATCAAAGTGATGTCAGAAGAAACTCTGAAACTTGCTATTAATCAAAGATTAGCTAACGCAAATGGAAGAATGCATGAAGTCAAGCTGAATAGAAAATTTCAAAAGGCAGCTTGAAGACAAAGGCAAATATAATGAAATGAGCAGGGACCTAGAATTAGAAAAATGAAAGGGAAGAGCATGCTCAGCAAATCTGAAATGGAAAGGACTCAAGGAAAAATTCAAGCTTTGAATTGAAAATTTTGAAAGATTCATTGAAGAAATATTGAATGGTGCAGGAAACATCAAGAGAAGATGGCAAGACTACAGAGAGTCACTGTACCGGAACGAACTGCTTGACAATCCATCATATCAGGAGGTGGCATATGAACAAGAACTGAAGGTGCTGAGGGAAGAGGTTCAAACTGCACTGAATGCATAAGTAAAAAACAAGGCTCCATGAACTGATAGAATTCCCACTGAGATGTTTCAGAAAGCTGAAGAAGCACTTACTGGGTCTATGTCAGGAAATTTGGAAGACAGCTACCTGGCCAACTTATTTGTGCCCATTCCAAGGAAAGGTGACTCAATAGAATGCTCAAGATGTAGAATGACATCATAGATATCGCAAACAAGTAAAATTTTGCTGAGGATCCCCCAGCAACAGAGGCAGGAGTACCCTGACAGGGAGCTGCTAGAAGTTTAGGCTGGATTCAGAAGAGATGTGACCCAAACGAAGTGATTGCAGATATCAGGTGGATCTTAGCAGAAAGCAGAGTATGCCAGAAAGATCTGTACTTGTGTTCCACTGACTATGCAGAGACATTGGACTGCGTGGACCCCAAAAAACTATGGATGGCCTAGAGAAGAATGGGAATTCAGAAACACTTTGTTGTGCTCATTCAGAACTTGCACTTGGTTCTAAAGCCAACTGTGTGAACAGAACTAGGGCACCCTGCATGGTTTAAGTCAGGAAAGGTGTACAGCAGGATTGTATCCACTCACCATACTTGGTCAATCGGTATGCTGAACAAATCATAAGGGAAGCTGGATCTGTGAAGAAGACTGTGGCATCAGGATGGGAAAAATACTTATGAGAAATCCGTGGTGTGTAGATGACACAACTTTACTTGCTGAATAGGAGGAGGACTTGAAGTCCTTGCTGATGAGAATCAAGGATTGTAGTCTTCAATATTGATTACAACTCAATGTAAGAAACACCCAAATCCTCATAGCTGGACCAATAGGTGGCATCATGATAGATGGAAAAAATGTGAAAGTTATCAAGCCTTTTGTCTTACTGGGATCCAAAATCAATGTTCATGGAAGCAGCAGCCAAGATATCAAAAGACACCCTGCATTGGGTCAGTCTGCTGCACATGCATCTTTAGAGTGTTGAAGAGCAAGGGTATTCCTTGGAGGACTAAGGTGCACCTGGCCCAAGCCATGGCGTTCTCCATTGCCTTGTATGCATGTGAAATTGGACTTTGAAGACTGTAGGAGAACTGACGTTTTCAAATAGTGGTACTGGAGGAGAATGTTACAAGTGCCATGAACTGCTAGAAAGACAAACTGATCTGTATGCGAAGAAGTGAAAGCCAGAGTGCTCCTTCAAGGCAAAGAGGGCAAGACTGAGGCGTGCATACTTAGGACATCTTCTCAGTAGAGACCAGTCCCTGAATAAAGGCATCATGTTTGGAGAGTGGAGCTCTATCAATGGGCTCAGGGATAAGGACAATAGTGAGAATGGCACAGGACCGGGCCGTGTTTCATTCTGTTGTGCATAGGAAAGCTGTGGGACAGAACCGACTTGATGCCTCCGAACAACAACATTGATAAGTGCTGCAATATATCCCTGAATCTAATGGAGCATCCAGAGGGCAAACTTATGAATACGTCTTCGTCATAATCAAATATTTTGAGGGAATAACTTGCGGGGCCTGGGGGCTCAGGACAAAGGAAACATTCGCAACTTACTTGGGTGAGTAGTGACTAGGGTCTTAGAAGTTTGAGAATGACCAACTAAGGTGCAAATATTGGCCTCTCTATGTCCAGAACAAAGAAAAGATGAGAAAGTTAAAGACTCAAGGAAACAAAGGACTAATGGCCCATCTGAACCTCAGCCCTCATGACCCTGAACCCAGCAGAACCAGATAGTGTCAGGCTACTAAACCAGCCCCTCTGTAAAGGAGAAGGGAGAAGAAAAAACAAAACTCCAAATTATGAAGGAGATCGAACTTACCGGTCAGACAGACTGGTGGAACCTCGGACTTCAAGCCTGCAACTGAATTCACCCCAGTGGCTCTCCTTTCAGCGAAACCACAGACAGACCAATAAGGTGAGGCCCCCCGCCAGGTGCACCCACATGCACTCCTTGGAATAGTCAGCCATAGGAGCTCAAAAGGGCACCATGTGCCCAGAAACAAAGTTCAGAGAGCAGATGGTTTCGGAAAGGAGAAACGGAAACAGGAAACCCAGAGAGGAAGCAGGGTACGTGAGGTCACATGGTAGGCATGGTAATCAAGGTCATAAACAAAATGGGCAGGAGTTGTTGAGTGGAAAATGAATTGGCTCTATCAACTGTCACCCAAACCATAGTCGGACATTTACAGGCTTAGAAATGGAGTATTTCTATGAAAACCCCTTCATGAAGATGTGAAAAGACCTTATCCATACCCAAAGACCTTGAGGGTATGACTCAATAGGCTTTGTGTTTCTTCTCCCCCTGGGTCTTTCAGCATCCTTTTGAAATACAGGGGCAATGGTGGGCCACTATATGGAGCACTGCTGGTGTGGTGGTTAAGGGTTGGACTGTCACACACATGGTCTAAAGTGTGAAAGCATCCACAGCTCTGAGGGAGAAAGACTGGACTTTTTACTCCTGTGAAGAGTTACAGTCTCAGAAACCCACAGGGGGTCACTGTGAGTCAGCATGGATTCGATGGCAATGAGGCATGAGTGATGGTCCTGTCTTCTATGTGGAGACCTGGCTGTGATTCTCCACAATGCATCTCCTGTGAAGTTACCACCCGGGTGCCAGTGGAGGCTGGCAGGTTTGCCTCTCTCTGAGTACCTGTCACCAACTCTGGTTTGTTCCTGTGCCTTCTCAGCTGGCTCCTCTGATGGGCCCTGCACATGGTGTGGAATGGGTGCATGGTGGCTCAGCAGGTACTACAAAGAGAAAGGAATCCACAGCTTAAAAAATGACATGAGATCGTGTGGTCTCTCCATTGCCCTGGCAGTGAGATGGGATGGGAGTCCAGACCGCTGCATGTCAAGGACTTTGTCAGGTGATGCTCTGAATTGAACTGCATCCCCCTCAGAGATATGGAGAAATCTTAACCCCTGTCCCTGGAGAGGTGACCTTGTTTGGAAATTGGGTCTTACTGAACGTTATCAGTTAATGCAGGTCATGGTGAAGTAGGCAGGGTTCTTATGGCCACCTAAGTCGTATCCCTATAAAAGAAGAGAGGAGATGGATGCAAAAGGACATGGAAGGAAGAAGCCCAGGTGAAGATGGAGACAGAGAGGGGAGGGAGCCACAAGCCAAGGAACTCCAGGAATCGCCTGTTGTCACCAGGAGCCAGGACAGCCCCCTTTGGGGTCCCTGAAGGAATCCACATGGCCGACAACCAGATCTCAGAGTCCCAGTCTACAGAACAGTTCTGTTCTTGTAAGCTACCCACTTTGTAGTTCTTTGTCTGGTTGCCCTAGGAAATAAGTACAGGGAGAAGTAGGCATAGACTCTCTGTCCTTTAGTTTTAATTCTGCATCAGTGAACCTCAGGACAGCCTGGGAAGGGGAAATCTCTGGCCACTATCGAGGAACATGCATGCATGCACAGGCATGAAGAGTCTCATCTAAAGATGAGACACCCAAAGATGGGTGACACCCAAAGTCTATGGGGCTCCTTCCTCTCTCTGCAACCTTCCTGCAGTGATAAGAGGCAGGGGATCAGGACAACCGACGGGTGATATCTAACGCCAGCTTCCATTTCTTGGCAGTTGGAAGAGCCACCACACCCATCTCTGAGTAGGGTTGGAGTGGCTTCTGGTGGCCCAAGAGTGTCTGAGTAGCCCTGTCCTCCCTGCATGCAAGTAGGGATCCAGTCCCAGCGGGTTTCAGCCACATCTTCCACCCCACCCTGACACCATTCCCCCACACTGTGCAATAACAGCACACTGGTCTCCTTCAGGCAGAAAACGACTCCCTTCCATTTCTCCAGGGGCTCTGACAGCCGTCAGATATTGGCTCTCTGCCAGGCAAGAAGGACACGGTCTTCTCAAGGTCACACAGTAGGCAGGAGCGCCGTCACTCTAGGTCCCCCCAGCACCCCACCCCCGGCCGGGGACTCCCCCAGACCCACCCTGCAGTTCCCCTGGAGCTGCCCATGCCTGTCCCTGCACCAGCATCTTGGGGGGGGTGGGGTGACACGCATGCGTCTTGCTGAGGTCTTGCGCGGCCACGGGCTGGCATTAGTAGGAGAAACACGTTCTTCACAGCTCCTGCCAGGAGAGGCCTGATACCAACACTGTTGGAGTTTTGCATAATGTCCCTCCCCCTTGCTAAGCATTCACACAGCATGAGAGTTGGAACGGTCCCTGGGGCCTGATCCAAGCTACCTATTTTCAGATGAGGGACTTAAAGTCCAGGGTGCAGGACCCGACTTGAGCACATGGATGGCCTAGCTGACATGCAAACAGACCAGAAAGTTCCAGCTGTTCCTTTGAGAGAAGGGGGGGAGGCCTGTAAAAGTGACTACTCCCCAAGCCCCTACTCTGTGGCCAGCTCCCCACTGTGTGGGTGACCGAGCAGAGGATCGGAGAGGGCGAGCCCCCTGCCTAAGATCCCAGAGCTTGCACATGCTTGGCCTGGTACTGTACCCTTCTTTCTCCTACACCAGAGCTTGGCACACCAAAGCATTTCGGGCCAGATCCAGCCACCACCTGCTGGTGCTAAAATAGTTGACAAGGCAAAGCAGAAAGAGCTCATGACATGGAAGCAATCCGGAATTCCAACTGCAGCATTCATGAATAAAGTGGCATGGGGACAGGCCACCGCCTGTGTTCCTGTCTTGGTGCTCTGATGGGGATTGACTCTCCACGACCTAGTCCAAATGCCTGCAGGACTTGGACTCTTTACTCCTGGACCCCTTTTGAAAAACTTTGCCAGCCCCCTGCCCTGCACATGTCCAGGGGAGAAGGGAGGGAGAGTCCCCTCTATGGGTACACAGGTTGCTCACTGCCCAAGGGCATCAGGTCCACAGAATGAGTAGCCAGGGGCATCCAGCTGAGTGATGTCTTGGGCATAGTCCCCTGAAGGAAGAGCCTTTCCCTGCTTTGTGCTCCTGGTCAGTCTTCCGGGTATGACGATGCTGGGACCAGTGGCGGTTCAGTGGCAGACTTCTCACCTTCTGTGCCCTGGTAGCATCGTGGTTACACATTGGGCTGAGATCTGAAAGGTGAGTGATTCAAAACGAGCAGCCGCCCCAAGGGAGAAAGATGGGGCTTCCTACTCCTGTGAAGGGAGACAGTCTTGAAAACTCACAGGGGGAGTTTTACTGTGTCCTTTGGGGTCCCTGTGAGTTGACATCGTCTCGATGGCAGTGAGGTGTTTTTTTGTCTTGTTTTGTTTTGTAACAACTATGAGAAAAACTAGAGGAGCAGAGGCCCTGGAGGTACACTTGCTTCCCCCATCCCTGGCCCCATCCCCACTCCCAGCTTCAGGGACGGTGACACAACAGCACATCCTCCTGCACCAGGCCCATCTCAGCAGGAGCCAGTAGGCACAGAGCAGGGAACAGGGACAGGCAGGGGTCTGTGAGCAGCTGCCAGCGAAGAGGGGCGTCACATGGGCACAGGTGAGACCTCCAGCTGGCTTCCACGGGACAATATGTAGACACATACATGCGAAGTCCTCTACCTTTGCAGTGATTCCGGGAGGGCCACAGTGTATTCTCCAGGACCCGTGAGGCTGTAAAGGGCTTCCCACTCGCACTCCCTCTGACTCCTTCACCTGACTTCCTCTCCGGGGGTGGGCTTCACTCCCCAAACTCTCTGAAGAGACAGAAGATAGAAAGGATTAACTCATGCCTGGCCCTGCTCTGCCCAGCAGCTGGGCCAGAGAGCAGCACTCCTCCTGCCCGGCCTGAGAGGGAGTGCTCCCTGCCCACTCAGGAAGGAGGGAGGACTCCGGACCACAGGAATGGTCCATGATCAGCCCCAAACCAGATTCTCTCCAGAGCCAACCAAGAGCTTCCGTGGCTCCCTAGCACATGGTGAAGGAGAGATGGAACACAGGGTGAAAGGAAGGGGACCAAGGAGAAGGTGGGTGGGAAGTGGAGAAGACACAGAGAAAGAATGGGAGACAGGAACGAAGGAAAGGCAGAAAAGCGGAAACTTGGAAAACAACATTGCTACGTGAAGGAAAGCAGACCCCAAAGACCACAGATCCCATGAAAACCTGTAAAGACAGAAGCAGATTAGTGCTGCCCGTGGCTCAGGGGCAGAACCACATGAAGCACTCAGTTGATAACCAAGTACCGGAGGTACAAGCCCACCAGCACCACGGAAGCAATGACTGGGCCATCTGCTCCCAGAAAGAATGCCACTGTCAGGACGTGCTGCTGACGTGCTGACTTGTAGTGACCCTGTGTAAAACAGAACGAACCCCCGCGCAATCCCGGGTCATTCTCTCAGTCCTCCTAGACTGGAACCCCCTGCGGCAGCTGCTGTGCTAACCCAGCTCCTCGAGGGGCTTCCTCTTCTTTTTTTGCGGCTCCTCTTCTTTACGGACCAGGATGTCCTTCTCCAGGGACTGCCCCCACCCTCCCAGCTCTGATGGCATGTCCATAGCACATGAGATGAAATCTTGTGGTCCTTGTCTTAAGGAGTATATTCTGGCGGCACTTCTTCCAAGACAAATGTCTTCATTCTTCTGGCAGTCCATGGTATGCTCAGTATTCTTCAGCAGGACCTTGCTGTAACGACATCAGCCCGGGGGACCTGGTGGGGGTAGTTTTACCCAGCCAGATAGAGTTGCTGTGAGTTAGAATCAACTAGATGGGGAAGGAGATTGAAAGTGCCACGGACTTCCCAAAGAACAAACAATTGGGTCATGGAAGAAGTGACACTAGATAGCTCTTTAGCGGTGAGGACGGTGCGACATTATCTCCCGTCCTTGGGATCTGTTGTCAGCAGAGACCAGGCCCTGAAGAAGGACATTGTTGACAAAATGGACTGATACAGCGTCTGTGAGCACGGGCTTAAACGTAGGAACGATTGTAAGGATGGGGTTCTGTCTGTGGTCCACAGGGTCGCTGAGATGGACCTGCCTCAAAGGTGCCTAGCGACAACAGATGGCACACAACACTGAGGACTGGACAAACTGAGGAGCAGGTGAGCGATTGCCAAAAGGACACAGGGTTCTTTTGTGGGTCATGAGACTCTCTAAAATGGATTGTGGTAAAGATGGCATGACATTGAATTTATAGCCATTGAACTAGACACTGCAAAAAGGGGACTTTGACATAAGCAGAAAGCAGGATGGAGAGCTACGGGTGAGGATTTGTGAGCGTGCCGACCACATGCCAGGAGTTTTGCTCAGTGCCAGGACCCTGTGTGATTCTTACAACTTGGCAAAATTGCTAGAGCCGTTGTCATTGTTCCCTATATTGGAATTCTCCTACTCACTAAAATTTATTCCTACCCGTGTCCCTGGAACATGTAGAGTGACTAATCATTTTTGTCTGACGTCACGTTTCTAACTGATGTCTCACAAGGTGACGCTCTGCTTTTTTTGCTTCAGTGCTCATGCTGTAAATAAACACAAGTACTTTTCGTGTCACATCCCTGCCTCTTCTTTCTACCTCGGAGCAGTAGCAGGTTTGAACTGATGACCTTGTGGTTAGCAGCCCAACGGGTAACTCACTATAGTACCAAGGCTCCTTATGCAGGAAGACGGCAATGGGCCTTGGGAAGAGAATCTGTGTGTTGCATGAGCTGTGTTTAGATATGAGTAATAGCACCATTGGCTGTGAGTTCAATGCCAGTGAACTGATAATATATACAGACAAGTTTCCTTTAAATGGAAACACACCTGCAATGAAACTGCATATTGAACAGCTGGTGAAGATATGACCAGAGGATCACAGGACCCTGAAAATAATAGATGCCTTCATTCATTCAACAGGTGACACTGGAACCATTGTGACCTAGGAGTCCCTGGGTAGTATAGACAGCTAATGCGCTGGACTGCTAACCAAAAGATTGGTGGTTTGAGTGCACCCAGAGGAACCTCAAAACAAAAGTATGGGAATCTCTTTCTAATAAATAGCAACCATCGCAGACTGAGGTGAGGAGAGTTTTACGCTGCCACACAGGGTCATCATGTGCCGGGACCAAGTTGGCAGCCCTTAGCCAGTGATGCACTGGGGGCTTGGGATACAGGAGGAATGTGCTGTGCAGTGGAGACTCAGACCTGTCTCCCAGAACTTACAGTCTTAAGGGATCAGGCATCAAACAGAAGGCAACATGACCAATTAGTTTAAGAGGAAAAAGGCAATAATTAAAAATGAAGGGGGTCAGGTAGGAGCCCATCAGATATGAGCTCAGCAAAGAGAAGGGTAAGAAGAGGGTCCTGGGGCTGAGGGAAGGGCTATCAGGAGGGGCAGTCTGTGATCAGGGGAATGGAACAGGGGATTCCAAGAGTGAATGGGGGCAGTGGTAGGAGAAAGACAGGGTCTTGGAAGCCACCATAAGGGCTTCATATTTTATTTCACGAGGAGCAATGGTGATTCAATGGTAGAATTCTTGATTTCCATGCAAGAATTGACTCCTGGCTGGTGTACCTCATGTGCCACTACTATTGTGTCTGTCAGTGAAGGCTGGCTTGTAGCTATGACGTTAGACAGGTTCCAGCAGAGCTTCCAGACAAAGACAGACTAGGAAGACCTGGGGAAATCTACTGGGAGAAACCAGCTGATGAAAACCCCAGGGATCACATTTGTCGGATCTTCTTGTGTAGGAGGCAAGGCAGCTAAAAAGCAGTTAATCCCAAAGCAGTGAGGAGGGGAATGGAATGCCAAATGCCATTTGGAAAAGTTCACTGTGGCTACAGAGGGAGGGGAGCAGATGGAGGGGAGGTGAGTGAGGATGGAGAGCTGGTGCTTCCCTGCACCTTCATTTGTGCTTCTTTCAGAAGTCATTCTCCCATCCAAGTACTAACCAGGCCCGACTTTGCTTAGCATCTGAGATCAGATAAGATCGGGAGTGTTCAAGGTGGTATGGCTGTAGACCAGAAGTCATTTGAAGGTTCTCCTGATACAATGCACCTGGAAGTATTGCAGTCCCAGGTCCGAGAGAGAGAGAGAGAGAGAGAGAGAGAGAGAGAGAGAGAGAGAGAGAGAGAGAGAACAAACCATGGTACAGAGCAGCCTCTTGCTACCAAGGTGTTTATGAAGATTCATTCCCTGCTTTGTCTCAGGAGAGCAGATGAGTGGGCAGGAAGGTGATCCCCCTTGCCCTGGATGGGTCCCAGAGGAATAGGGCTCTCCTATCAGCTCCAGCCAGTTTGATGTGCACCCCAAGCACAGTAGTTGCTTCCCTGTGCCTTAGTTTCCCCATCTGGTATCTCTGTGACTTTGATGAACTCCAAAAGTAGAATCAAGCTCAAGTTCAGAGAAATCAGATGGACTTGGCCTCAAGCCCTACCTCTTGTCTTGGATGAGGCTGTGTGACCTTGAGTGGCTTGTTTGCTTCTGGGAGCCCAGTCAGGCTGGTGAGCACGTTTTGAGCAGCACTTCCTTTGACTGTCATCCTGGGAGCTGAGGGCCTAGGCTTTGCTCACCATGACTCTCCAGAGTCACCCTTTGCCTGCTGGTTCACGGCACTGTGGGAAAGTTCACGTGGCTGTGACCCTGGAAGCTATGCTATCAGTATTTCAAATATCAGCCCCTGGTGGACTGGTTTCAGTGGACTTTCTGGACTTTGAGAGATTGAGAGGAAAGCTCTGGAGAGCTCCTTCAGAAAATGATTCCATTAATGAGAACCTGGTGATCCACAGCAGGACATTGCTCACCACAGGGCCGCCAGAGAGCTCCCTGGTGGGTCGGTCCTCGAAATGCCCAGTGGCTGCAGCCATGGACTGAAACAAGCCCAGGGTCGTGAGGATGCAACTGGACCAGGCTGTGTCTTGTTCTATGGCCTGTGCAGTCCTCACGAATCAAAGTCAACAGGACCACACCTCACAGCGCACCCCCAAACAGTGCCGCACCTTGCAAGTTCCTGCTGTGTGCTTCAGGATGAGTAAACTCAGGGGTCTGCTTCATTAGATCAGAGGCTGGGGCCTGACAGGAAGCAGAGCAAGAGCTGAGCCTTGGAGTTGGGCCTAAGGAGTTGAGCCTCTTGGTTGACTGGCAAGAAGCCAAATGGACTTTGCAGATGAGATTCCAGGAAGGGCCTTGAGCTGGGTCGAGTGGCCTGGACCCTTGATGCGGTCAAGGGTGTCCTCTTAAGAGGGAGGCAGAGGGCCAGTAAACCACAGGGGAGGACATGCAAGGACAGGATGACGAGGTTGGAGCCATACCAGAGAGGAGCCCTGAGCCAAGAAGTGTCGGTGGCCACTAACCCCAAAGACTGAATCCCCGGTCAGTGACTTGGTGACCAGTCATAGTGACCCTGCTGGGCAGGGTAGACCTGCCCCTGTAGATTCCTGAGACTGTAGCTCTTCACGGGAGTAGAAAACTTCATCTTTCTCCTGCAGGGACAGATGGTTCTGGACGGTCACCCAGTGCATCACCTCACCACCACCAAGAGTCAGGAAAGGCAACAGGGTGGGGGGAGGGGCTCCTCTGAAGCCTCCAAGGGAACTTGCCCTGCCTACACATGGCCTTCGGACTGCTGGCTTCCAGAACCATAGGAGAAAAGGGGCAGGTTGTTTTCAACTACTCTGAGCTTGTGGCCGTTGGTTACAGCAGGCAGCGGACACGAATGATAGCCCCAGTGGTGCAAAGCGTTACCACGCTAGGCTGCTAACAGACAAGTTCTCCCGCTCGAGATCGGCAGGAAGAAAGGCCTGGCTATCTCCTGAAACACCAGCCTCTGAGAACCCCTGGGGTCAGCTCTACTCCGGCACTCAGGGCACCATGTGGAGTTGGAAGCGGTTCCATGGCAACTGGTGAGGACTCGGATGCCAGACTGCACCCAGGGGCCGCACCGGACTGCACTCAGGTCTGAGATTGAGAAAAGTCATTGAATGAAGTAGCAGAGGCGATGAGGCTGAGGCAGAGGGTCTGGGGGGTGGGATACTGGTGGGGTGGCCTGGGATCAAACAGGGGGCAGACAGAGCACCCTCTGCAGGGAGACCCGGCCAGCCCAGCTGGTGCTGCGGACTTTAAGGCTCTGGAAAGAAAGAGGAGGCTGTGTGCTCCTGGAGAGGTGTACAGCCTTGGAAGTGGGTGGCTGATAGTAGCGTGCAAGAAAGGGAAGGGAGGATGGAGCAGCTCAGCTACACCCCCCACTGCACCCCTACTCTATCCAGGGCTGATCTGATCTGACCAAAGGCTCTGCTCAGGCAGACACCCACCTTCGGCAGCAATACGGGTTCTGTATGAGCTCTGGCCCTGGTCGCCATACAGAGAGCAAGAAGGACATGCTATAGGTGAAACAGGGACATAGAGGACTCGGGGGAGGGGGGGAAAGGCACATCCAGGGACAGTTTCCGGGCCTTCTGTACTCTTCCCAGGCCCCCACCCCCACCCCTCAAGGCTGGCTGGTTCTCCCAATCATCTCTGCCAATTCCCTTTCTCCACCCCTCGATGCCAGTCCGCAGCCCTGCTCCTACAGGTGGTCGCACCCTGCCTCTGCCGTTCCCGTGTGACCTGGCTGGCACCGGGTTTGTTCACAATCCTCTCTTCTCCTTGCCATGGTTCACACCCCTGTGTGTGGCATCCAGATAGCTGTCCACAAGGGCTGTGAATGCTGCGCCGAGCTGGCCTTACAAGCTCTTGTCACTTGGGACAAGTGATAGCAGCTCCCCTGCTCATCGGGTCTGTGTTCCAAGATGCCCAGGGGATGTCTCAAACTGCAGAGAACACCTAACTCTCTGTCCATGTTTTGTTTTGTTTTATCTTGAATAGACAGATGACAGGGACCCTGGGTGTCACGGATGGGCAGTGTTACCTCACCAGACATCAGGAGGGCACACAGCACCTGCTGGCCCAATTGTGCTTCTCTAGTTCCTGTCCAGCAGAGAAGAAATCGAGTTCCAGGAGAGAGTGGGATGGGAGGAGATAGTATCTGGCTACTCAGAATGGTGTAGAACTTAAATAGCTTCAAACCATGGTCAACCTTGGGTTACTGAAATCAGGGGAGGAAAATCAAGACATTTTCCCATCTGCAGAGTGAGGGTGAACCCAGGACCGACCTCATAGGGTTCGGTGGAGAATGAAGTGAGGGCAGAAGTCTCCCCAGCAGCTGGCAGCACCCTGATGGATAGGTCTGATCCCTTTTCTTTTAAGGCCCAGGGGTCTGCTCTTTGAGGCAGCTCCCCGGGCCAAGGGTAGCCTCATCTCACTGTCTTGGGCCCTGTATTCTCAATCCTTGACACATGCTGAAACAAATCATGAGCTGTCTGCTCCCAGAGAGTGGGGATGTGTGTGTGTCAGTGTGGCAATGGGGCTTACTTTATCTCCACTTATACCCTTGGCACATGCCACACGAGAAAAAGGATGCCCCCACGGAATGATTAACCTATACACACCACTGCTAAAGAAGGAAAAACTGGCAAACAACAGGTGCTTAGTGTTAGCCATTGCTGTCAGTCTTGCTAAGTGCCTATTGAATACATGAGTCCCCTGAAGAGCCCCGTGAGAAGGCAGTTGATGAGTTCAGGAGTCCAACAGGCAAAAAAAGCACAGAAGTGAGCTTCAGTGAACAATATAAGTTCCCCCACTGAGTCCTGTCGGCTGCTGTGTTGGACATGGTTCATGCCCTTTGGGTGATAATTATTATTATTTCTTTACTGAACTGAATGGACTCTGCACTTGAGGCTGTTTTCTGAAGGAAGGAGTGTGGAAGGGTACATTTTGAAGCCAGGGCTGTGCTATTGACCTCACAAGACTGTTCATCACACCGAGCCCCAAGGATGTCCTTTCTATATCCCTGGTGCCAGCACAGGTCCTGGCATGTGGGCACCTGACAAGTGACATTTGCTGAATGAATGAATGGTGGAAGGCTGGATGCATGAAAAGTGGGTGGATTTAAGGGTCAGTTCCCCAGATCAGCGTGCTATGGGGCAGAGGTAGGGTCTGTGGAAAGAGGAAGGACAGTAGTACTTATTGAGCAGATTCTAAACAGTGCTGCAGCACTAAGGTATCCTGTCCTGTGTGCTCCTGGGCAGCTGCAGCTCACATCTGCCTTTCTACAGACTGAACTTCTTCTTTTTTGGGGGGGGGCATCACTACCCTCTGATGGTAGTGGGAGTTACCCAGCCTTGCTCCTGGAGAGCCGCTGCTGGATTTGAACTGCCAAGTCTGTGGACCACAGTCCTGCACTCAACCACTTACGCCACCGGAGCTCAGCTCAGACTGAACTTCTTTAAGGTGTCTGAACCCCGAGTTGCAGTTTCCCTCGCTACAGAGCTTTGGCTTTGGCCCTAGTGGCTTGGATCCTGTTGAACTTTTCAGTCTGTACATTCTTGGGGGTGGTGCCCCAAGGTACCTTCGTGCTTGCATTTCCTGCACTCTGCACACCAGGAGGAATCCAAACCTTTTGAATTGTATCTTCTAGAGGGGAAAATTCTAAATCCTCCTCCTCTTAACTCCATGGACTAAGGCCATACCCCCCTCACTGATGTTCCCATTCATGGTTTCGCCCTTCCCATCAATGCCCTCGACTGCGACCTTAGCCCTCTTTCCAAAGCACGGATAATGAATGGGTCCTCCCTGCTAGTCCTCCAGTCTCTTCCTCAGATCAGCAACAATGATGTCCAGACCCTTAAGCTGGCGTCCAAAGCCCTCTGGAGTCTGCCAATCCTCTACCCCAGCGGTTGGAACTTCTCCACGTGAACTGCTGAAGCAATAGTAGGTGCTCAATAGATGTTCTTGCTAAAGCCTCACGATACACTCACAACTGTGACCATCTCAGTGCTGAGGATCCTCTGAGTGGTGAATTAGTTAGCACTCTGTTGCTAAGTGAAAGATTGGCCATTCGAGGCCACCCACGGGTGCCTTGGAAGAAAGCCTTGACAATCTACTTCCAGAGAAACCATATGGAGTCTAGTCTGTATACGGTCTAGTCTGACCAAGAATCAGAATTTACCTGAAGGCAGCTGGTGGTAGTTGGGTGATATTAGATGGGTTAGGGGACCACTAAGCCCAAGAAGCCACAAGCTGGACTTAAAATTTAGAACTCCTGACTATATAGACAACATAGCTAGAAGATCCTAGAATGTTTGAAGTTAGGAGACCATTGTCCAGGACGCAGCTGTGTAATCCTGGCCTAGTTTTCAGGAATTTGGTGTGCTCCTTTTTAAAATGAGCCCATGGTTCAACCTTAGGGGATTCTAATGATGATTAAATGAGACAAGATTTACTTGGTGCTGTTAAAGTCCACTTGCCGGGCATGTGACAGACAACACACAAACTCAGACATCTTACCACTATGGCTATCATAGCTTGACACACCCTCCTTGTGCCCCTCTTTGAGCCCTCCCTCCCCCATCACATAAATGGCCGGGCTTGTTACCTGTCTGTAACTCCCTGTGGGGCTTTCACCTCAGTCCCACACCACACCTGTAGCTTCAGGGGCTTCTCTTCCTGCCCCTTGTGCTTTCTGCTCTGGCTCCTGGACATCTGGGAGTTGGTGGACCTCAGAGAACTGTCATGAAAGTTGTGGGAATTGGGCCTGCAGCAGAAGAGCTGCTTGTAGGCAGTGCGGAAGTCTCTGTTCAATGCAGCATACAGGATGGGGTTCAGGGCTGAGTTGGCATAGCCCAGCCAGAGGACAATGGCTTCAATGATCTCATTGATGGCCTCATCCCCTCTGAGCCCACGGTAAACAAACACGGTAAAGTAGGGAAACCAACAGATGATGAAGGCCCCCATGACAGCAGCCAGGGTCACTGTGGCTTTGTGCTCTTTGATGGTGGCTGCATTCCAGGAGCTGATATGATTGATCCTCTTGGCCTGATCGCGGGCTATCTTGAAGATGCGGTAGTAGGTGATACACATGATGAGCAGAGGCAAGTAGAAGGTGACCAGTCCATCCACCAAACCGTAGACTTCATTGACTTGGACTTTGCACTTGGTGGTGTAGTTGCCACTGGTGGTCTTGTTCCTGCTGTTCCAGCCCAAATGGATAGACAGGAAGGACAGAGTGATGGAGATCACCCAAATGAACACCAGAGAGATGGCCACTCGGACAGGGGTGACTAGCACGGGGTATCGGAGCGGGTCCGTGACGGCGCAGTACCGGTCCAGGCTGATCATGAAGAGGTTGAGGATGGAGGCAGTGCAGAGCATGACATCCAGGCTTGTGTAGATGTTGCAGAAGATCTGGCCAAATTCCCACGTGGAGGACAGCTGGTAGATGGCAGAGAAGGGCAGCACCAGGAGGCCAAGGAGCAGGTCAGTGATGGCCAAGGACACGATGAAGCAGTTCGTCAGACTGCGAAGTCGGCGGTTCAAGCCCACAGCTAGGCAGACGATGACATTGCCAGCAACGGTGATGAAGATGAGGATCACAAGGACCAGGATGATGGTGATCTCAGATGGTGAGGAGGAGGCCATTGTGAGACCCTGCTGCACCTTCCCTGGATCACAGCACCAGGTGGCTTCTCCTCAGGGCCCCAGAGTACCAAATATGCCAACCAGGGAGCTCCCGGATCCCATTGGAACCAGAAGAAAGGGTCCGGATTGGGGGGGAGGAGAGTCCTCAAGAACTAGTCCAAGATTATTTTTCTATAACGAAATAGGACAGTCTTTGACAAGGTGTTGGGCAAGAATGAAAATGAAGACAAGGTTAAAAAAAAAAGGCCTTGAAGTCAATCCTGTGGCTCCAACTCCAGTCTCCAGATTGCCCCATGAAAAGCTGACTTCCTCCCAGGACGTATCATAGAGAGACCCACACACTGGGACATGTGACTGCAAGGGGCACTGACTTGCTGCTGGAGGGTTTTTGTGAAGGCATGGCCACATCCTTCTTCATCGGTTCTGATCCATACGATGGAGGTCAAGGTCTGGGGCTCCTCCCCTTGTGGCCGACATGGAGAGCTGGGTCTGCAAATGGAAAGGTTGCATGGTGAGCACTTTGAAGTTAGGCTGAGAGGGGGGCCGGTTCTTCTAGTACCGGACCTCCTTGTGACACACCAGGAGTCCTGAGAATGTTTTAATACGCAGAGGAGGAGGGAGGTAGGTTGTAAAGAGTTTGAAAACAAGAATGAGAAAGGCTTGTAACAAGTGGATGGAGGGACTCACTCGCTGCTTTGACTCTGTGGAGCAGTGGGCCGATTATTGGACTGCGAATTACAAGGCTAGTGGTTCAAAGCCATCAGTAGCTACATAGGCAGAAGGTGAGGCTGTCTACTTCTGTAAAGGTTAAAGGCTTGGAAACCCAAAAGAGCAGTTCGACTTTATCCTCTGGAGCCATTATAAGTTGGAAGGACCAGGAATGCTGATAGCTAGACACAGACTTTCAGCTCCCAGAGGACAAGGGCCTCACCTGCCTGTTCACTGCTAATGCCAGGGCCTGGCCCAATGGGTGGGTACTGAGCAGCTCATGAACAAATCATCATATCCATCAATAATTAAATGAATGCAGCAGCTGTCTTCCTGCAGAGCTCCTAGAGTGTCTGTCACGGCTGTCTTACACAATGTCATCGTGCTCAAACCAGGGGTCGATAAACACTTTCAGGAAAGGGCTAGGCAATGACTATTTTCTGCTTCGCAGGCCATATGGGCTCGGCTGCAACCACTCCACTCTGCCACCACGGCGCGAAAACAGACTTGACAACATGCAAACGGATGGGTGTGGCCGCGCGCCAATAAAACTTTATTTATGGAGATGGAGATTTGCATCACATTTCATTTTCACGTGTCACAAAATGTTATGCTGCTTTGGGTTCCCACTCCCCCACCCCCCAATTTAAAAATGTAACAGCCATTTTGAGCTCGTGGGTGGAACGAAAACAGCCCTGCTGGTGCCCCACCAGCCCACTGCAAACACCCACCCCTCTGACGCTTCTTCTGCAGTGGGCTGCGGAGGCCTGAGAGGCCCCGGGGCCGAGGCACTCGGCTGCCATTGGCAAAGTTGGCACTTGGAACTCACCTCGAAATGCCCATGAAAAAAGGCCTGGGGACCTGTTTCCGCAGGTCCCAGTTGTGAGCATGTAGGGAGTGCAGACTCCTGCTCCACGCTTGACGCTGCCGTGGGTCTGAGTCACCTGGATAGCGGCTGCTCCCGTGGATTCGTTTGTGGCTTTCTACCCAAGGCCGCTGCTCTAGAGTCTGCTCGCTGTGTTCCCAATGCCTGAGAAGCAGCCCATGGGGGATGGGGTGGGGGTGGGGGTGGCCATGGTCTCACTTCATCTTCCCGCTCTCCTGGGCATGCAGGTGATGTCCAACTCACCCTCTCTCTCCCCCCTTCCTTTCACTCCCACATCTAACACCCCTTCAGTAGGACAGCCGTGCACAGCAGTGGTTGCTTAGACACCGACCCCGATGTGGTTGGCTGATGCCCACTTGGTCCTTGCCTCATGGCCCTCCCATGAGTCCCAGAGGAACCATCTCATTGATCAATGCGCAGTGGACCATCCTGATCCAACAGGGTTTTCACTGTCTGATTTGGGGGACATATTCCTAGTCCCTCTCAATCGGGAAGCTCTGCTGGATCCGGCCCAGCATCCTAGCAATGCTGACACACGTGCGGTGCTTTGCATGAGGTGGAATGGCCAGGAATTGAACATGGTCTCTGGGGTGGAGTGTGGCAGGCAAGCGTTCTGCCATGAGCCACCAATGTCCCCCAAGACTCTTGCTGGCGGTGCTATCCTGGGCTTCCCACGGAGATAAGTAGGATAGGCCCTGCCTCAGTTCCTGAACCTTTTCACAGAGCCCGATGGTGGTTTCTCCAGAGAGCAGCTAGCAGGCCATCTCCTGAAGCCCTGGAGTACGCAGAAAAGTAGAATCAACAGGGGATCTCTGCTCAGGAGCAAGCGAATCTCCACGTGACATAAATGAAGCGTCTCCCGGGTTCCTGTCGGGAGCCGTCTCGCAACCTGAATATGAGAAGCCTCATTTAATCATAACCACCGTATAGCTGTTGGGATCATGGCCCATCACCTTCTGCCACTCCAGCTGGCTCAGCCACCAGCCTCACCAGCCGGGCCTCGGGGTGCTATTTTTAGCAGATCTTTTCATTACATAAATATCCCAAACAGCATGGGTCTCACTGCCACACTTAATTAACTTTGGAAAGGGTGGCAGCAAAGGTGTCTTCTGTGGCAGTTACATAATCTCCTGTCAACGTGAGAGAAGGGCTGGAGTCTAGTCTATGAATCAGGTCATAGCCAATGATGTCTCTGCATGGGCCTGGTCTTCTCCTGAGGATTCTGGGAACCCCTGTCTTCCTCTCTGGAGGTGGGACACACACACTCTCTGCTTTACATTCCCCTTGACAAGCCACATGGAGTCACACTGACAGAGCCAGAGGCCTGGAACTGAAGAAGTCACGTGGAGCCCCATGCCTATACTGTGATGCTTCAGAAGACTTTTCACCCACTGGCCTGTGATCTCCCTGCTTTCAGCATCATTGCATGTGCTACATGAGTCTGTAGCAGAGTTTGTGAACTAGTATAGGACATTTGGACTAGTATTGGACATATTGGCGAATATCAAACTCATTGACTTGATCTGGATGGAGCTGGTGTGTTTTCTTAAAATACAATTACTCTTTGATATAATGTTCTCTCTTACACCTATATGAGTGTCAATAAATTTGTTTCTCTAGTCAACCCAGACTAATACAGTGTCTTTTTGAGAATTCCTCTTTCTGCTCAGTTTTTTGAATTTTTTCTAATAGTCAGGTAGAGACATTTTTGCATAGGATTGCCTTTTAGCCAATTCTTGTGGTTTTCTAAATCTGAGTGGATTCACCTTTGCTATGAGAATAGGCCCTTCCCTTCCACTTTTCCCCTTGCTGTCTCTGTCCATCCTTCTCTTCTTCATCCTTTCACCCCTCCCTTCCTCTCTTTCTTCCTCTCTTCTTTCATTCCCCCTTCCTTCTTTCCTCTGTTCTACTCAGCAAATGAGGCCCTGGTGGTGTCCTGGATCCCACATCAGACTGCTATCACAAGGTCAGCAGTTCGAAATCACCAGATGCTCCTCCAAAGAAAGATGGCGTCTTTCCACTTTTGTAAAGATTCACAGTCTTGGAATCCCACAGGGGCAGTTCTACTCTGTCCTCTAAGGTCACAAGGAGTGAGGAATGATTCGATGGTGGTGAGCAAACACCACTGAGATTTACAGAACAAACCCAACCATCTGGGCCATCACTCCTAAGCTGCCCTTCATCACTGATGGCGTCATATGACCCGGTTCTTGCGTGCATTCTCAGTGTACACACACACACACACACACACACACACACACGACACGTTACTCAGCTTGTTGGCATTTCAGTTTTAATGTTGGTGAACAATACTGATTATACCATGTGCTTCCAGAAACATGAACTAATCTGTCTTGGAAGAAGTATAGTCAGAATGTCCCTAGAAATGAAGACGGAGAGACTTCCTTGTGTGTCTTCATCTTAGGCACTTTGGACATGTTATCAGGAGGGCCAGTCCCTGGGGAAGGATGTCATGCTTGATAAAGCACAGAGTCAGCCAAAGAAAAGAGGAAGCCACTCAATGAAATGGAGTGGAACAGAGGCTGCAGTTATGGGCTTATCCTTAGCAAGGTTGGTGAGGAAAGCTTCCTCAGTGCCTGGAGGCAAGATGGTTTTGCCCTGAGGAATTCCCCTGCACTTTGTATTCATTTATATGTTGCAACACCGGCTGCCTTGTATTGTCACTGTAACTCAGTATTCCCACTCTCTGCTAGTGTGGGGACCATGTAGCACCAGATCTTGTCTATCTTGTCTATCTCTTTCCATCTACTCACTCACCCACCCATCTCTCCATCCATCCATCCATCCATCCATCCATCCATCCATCCATCCAACAACTCATCCATCTATCCATCCCTTCACCTGTCCACCCACCCACCCACCCATCCATTCATCCATCTATCCATCCACCCACCCACCCACCCACCCATCCATTCATCTATCTATCCACCCACCCACTCACTTATTCAATCCATCCATCTATGTATCTATGCATCCATGCATCCATCCACGCAGCAAACATTTCCTGTTATCTATATAAAGGGTGAAACATGGCACATGAAACATATGTGCACACACATACAGACATATGTATGACTTTCGCAACTTGGAAACCTAAGCTAATGTTTACCTTGGGATTCAATGTGCTTGATGGGTATTGGGGCATGTGAAAATCAATCTTTCTCCCAACATTTTACAGTGAAAATTCCTCAATATGCAAAGACAGTTGAGTCCACGTGATACAGTGGACTCTGCATGCTGCCCAGCTGACCTCTCAGGCAAAACAAATGTCTTCCGCATTTCTCGTTACTGCTCTCTTTGCATTGCGCATGACATACAGGGGGAGTTCTACAGACAACAAGGAAGTGGGAGAATGGAGACTTCAGACAGTGTACATGTGACAAAATAATAATCTATAAATCACCAAGGGGGGTGGGGAGGGAGTGGAAAAATGAGGAGCTAATACCAAAGGCCTTATGTAGAAAGAAAATGTTTTGAGAATGGTGGCAACAACTGTACAAGTGTGCTTTGCATTAAATGGATAAGAGTTGTATGAGCCCCCAATAAAATGATTTAAAAATAAATAAACAAACTATATAGCATTGGGAGGAAAAAGGCTTCCTCTTCCCATCAGGCAGTGAAAACTTCCAGGTTTCACATGTCTTTGTCTTACATCTTCTCATCATTGTCTTCACAGAGTTTTGAAAGGCACTTTCTGGAGAACGTGCTCACAGGAACTTGGGGGCCTCATCCCCAGTCTGCCCCTCTCTCCCAGGAAGACTCCTGCCCTTTTCCTTCAGTCATCACCAGGCAACTGCAGCAGCACAGATGGCAGAGTGCAGCTCAGTATCAGCCTCACTTCCTGCCTCCCTGCGACGTCATTAAGCTCAGGGCATTCAGCAGCTGCACGTCTCACCCATTGCAGTGGCTACATGGTTATGCCTTGGGCAGCTAATTTTGAGGTCACAGTTGGAAACTACCAGCTGCTCTTAGGGAAAAAGATGGGGTTTTCTATTCCCATAAAGAGTTATAGCAGGGGTGCTCAATACATTGATCATGATCTACTAGTCCAGGGGTCAGCAAACTCTTGAGACAGAAAAGGCAATCCTATCCATCCTAACAATTTTAAAATCACTCAAGAGTCTTAAATATGTTTTTCCAAACAAATGAAGCCACCGTGATCTGAAATAATAACTTCAAATGTTTTCAATGTGACTTCAGAGCCTCACGTTCACATGGAAAGAGCTGCAGATGGCTCATGAGCCGCAGTTTGCCGATGACTGTTCTAGTTGATCTCAAATGTAGTGTGGGTAGATGGCATGGCATTTTAAAAATATGTAAGCCTGCCATCAACCTCGTTACTTAATTGACATACAGCACAGCCAATCAGATGCAATCTTAGGTGTCAAACACATGTGCAAACAACTGGGCTACAGTGTAGCAAAACTGACAAGCCAAGTCAAACACTTTCAAGACTTTTTTTTGGCTTGAGCCAGTCCAGTCGCTACATACGTGTGCTATCCTTTTTGGGAAGATGCTGAGGATGATATATTTGCATCAAAAATTGCAACACTGTTTCACCTGAAGTCTTCTGGGCTGGAAGATGAAATTTGGACAGTACAAGCTGACATCAGCTGACGTCCAGAGGGCAAGAACAGTTCTGAGACTTATTTGCAGAGGGAAAGTACCTAAACAGGAGAAAATGTGCTACCTTCTTGAGTGCATTATTTGGCTTTGCTTATTTATGTAAGTCAGACTTGTCCCACATAAAGATCATGAAATCCAAGTACCATTCCACCCTGACTGATGATAACTTGGAAGTGTGCTTGAGGCTGGCTGTTAGCAGCTTCCGTCCGGACTATGCATCCCTGGCTCATTCCGTTCAGTGCAAGTCATCAGCGTCAACTCAGGTCATGACAAAAAATGTACCTAGTTCATTGTGCTGTGTTGTGCAATATGGACTCATGTGGTATGCCAGGTACATAAACATACATTGTACATATAAAGAATTCTCAAGGCATTATGACAAGATGCAGTAAGTAAATGAAGATAAATATATGCTTTGCATGTTTGTAGTTGGTAGATCGTTTTGACTTGATCATTTTATAAGGAGCTCATGTGCTAAAAAAGCGTGAGCACCCCTGAGTTACAGTCTTGAAAGTGCACAGGGTAGTTCTACAGGATAGAATTGTCCTGTAGGATAGATTTAACATAGACTCCATGGCGGTGAAACGTCTTCCCCTCCCCGCATCCCCACCGGGGGGTCTCTGCAGGGAAATCCACTCTGGCCATCTGCACACTGAGCTGACAGTCTTGGAAATGCAGATCCCTGGCCTGCCACTCAAAGCTTCTTTGTGACTAGATCCCACTTTACCTCTTGAGGTTTGGCTCCTGCCTGCCTCGTGCCTTTGCATGCCACTTTGAGGAGCGCTGCTCTTGTAGCGTTTCATTCCTCCAGCTTCTGAAAAGAGCCAGGTTCTCCCCAGGTCTTTGCCTGTGCTCTTTCCCCTGCCTGGAATGTCCTTCTTGCCTTGCACGCATGGTGATTTCTTAGCCATCTTTTGAGCCCTAACTGTATCTGTCACCTCCTTCTGGATGCCCTCCGGGGACCGTGGCTTCATCCACCGTTTTCACTTCCCAGGTGCACCCATCAGTTTGCTTGCTGGGACAGATAGGAAAGAGGGGCTCTTTCAACCCACTGACTGGAGCCTTGAGCTTTCTGGTCCACAAGTGAACTCTCCCCTTCACCACAGCTGCCTTTAGTGAGCCACTGTGGGATGAGTTTTCCAGAAATCAGGTTACAGTGAGACCCAGAACACCCTTGTGTTTCCCCCCGCCTCCGCTGTACTCTGTTCCAGGCCACAGAGGAAAGGGGACACAGATTCTGGGGGGTGGGGGTCACCTGAGCAGCTGGAAGCCACCCAGGCTCACCTGACACCACCACATTCCCCTCTCTGCCCCTCACCCATCAACACCCCGGGACCACAATGCTGCTTCCAGACATTCTGTCAACCACACAGACCTATGTGCTTCTGGGCTCCCAGACAGTTCTCCAGAGAGCTCAGGCGAATGAGAAGAAGAAGCAATCTACTGAATTCAAAGTCCAATTCTTCCTTTTCCCTTTTCAGTGAAAAGTGAAATCAACTTGTGGCTTCAGTTCCCAAAACACCATTCCTAATCACACCAGGGGCTGGCCCTGGCATAAGCTGCCAGTTATTTGGGGAACCAGTGTGACTGGGCTTCTCACTTTGCCTGAAAGAGAAATCTGATTTCTTCAGGCAGTCATTTACAATAGAAAAAAGAAGGGCACTTATCCCACAAGGACTAGGTTGTGCCAACAAGTAAATGTGCAACTATTTATCGAAGGAGCAATGGCTGAAAGATACTGTGGAAGAAAGAACTGGCCATCATTTTCTGAGGTCACAGCTTTAAACGACCATTGGATCAGTTCTAATTTGGCTTGCATGGGTGGACAGCAATCAGAACTGACCAGATGGCAACACTTTTTTTTTTGGCTTACCAGGGAATACTAAAATGAAAACCAAACAAATAAAAACACACTACCATTGAGTCAGTGCTGACTTATAGCCACCCAGGCTGGGTTTACGAGACGGGAACTGTTTATGGGAGCAGAGAGTTGAGTCTTTCTCCAGGAGAGGAGTGTGCTGGTGATTTTGAACTGCTGAGCATGTGGATTGCAGCCCAAGGTGTAACTACGATGGCACCAGGCCTCAATGGTTTAGAAACTAGAAGCGTGTGTCTCAGGGTTGTGTGCCGACACCATGCTTAGTCAATCTCCATGCTGCGAAATTCACTGGAGAGGCTGGACTCAGCGTCCGGTTTGGAAGAAGGCTGATTCACAGTCGGCGGCATGCAGAGGATACGTCCTTGCTTACTGGAAGTCTGGAGGGTTTGCACCATCTGCTGATAAAGATCAGGGATGGCAACCCTCTGTATGGAGTATAACTCCACGTCAAGCAAGCCGCGGTCCTCAAAACAGGACCAATAGGCAACATCAGGATAAATAGAGAAGAGGTTGAAGTTGTGCACAACTTTGTCCTCCTTGGATTCACAATCAGGGGTCATGGAAGTGGCAGTCAAGAGGTCACATGATGCATTGCTTTGGGTCATTATGAGGCACAAGGCCTTGTGGAAGTGCTGGAAATGAGGGAGGTTGTTTTACAGACTCAGGTGTGTCTGATCTAAGTCGTGGCTTCAGTCACTTAATATGCATGGGAAACTGGGCACTGAATAAAGAAAACCAAAGAAGAGATGTATTTGAATTACGGTACTGGCGAGGACGAGTGAGAGTACCGCGGGCCGCCGAAAGAACAAACGGGTGTGTCTTAAGTGAAGCACAACCAGAATGCTCCTTAGAAGCAAGGGTGGTGCGACATGTGATCAGGAGAGACCAGTCCCTGGGAAATTACATAATGCTCGGTGAAGTAGAAGGGCAGTAAGAAAGAGGAAGGCTCGTGACAAGATGGACTGGCACAGGGGTTGCAACAATAGGCTCAGGTGTAACAATTGTGGAAATGGTAGAGAACTGAGCAGCGTTTTATACCTGGGGTCACTGTGGGTTGGAACTGACTCCATGGCACCCAACAACGAGAACAAGAACAAGAACAAGAACAACAACAACAACAACAATGTGTGCTTGGTATGTCTCCAGGGACCCCATAAAGGGGCGAACTTGGTCCTTCATCTACAAAATGGAAACTCAGGAAAGTGAAGGGAGTTGCCTTGGATTCTGAGCAAGAACTCTGACATTGGACAGAGTGGGCTCTCATTCGAGCACCGTCATTTAACAGCTTTGCCAGCTCAGACCTGTTCATTTGGCTTTCCGGGACTCGGTTGGCTCAGCTGTAAGTTGGACCAGTGAACACGCCTTCCTCCCTGGGTGTACAGGAAGATAAAGACAGTGCAGGCATGGAAAATATTGAGAACATGGCCTCGTGTGGCAGCTTCTTGCCACGTGTTCTTTGCATTATTGCTGCAAGCTGTACAGTCAGGAAAGAGACTCTGTTTCACAAGACGCAAGCACTGAGTGGCTTCCAGGTACAGACACTGGGATGGGTTCTAGGGATACCCAAGTGTTATGGATTAAGTTGTGCCCTGCCCCACCCCCAAACAATGAAAATCCTCACCCCTTGTACCTGTTAAGATCACCTTGTTTGGGTCAATGAGGATATTATGGCTAAATCGACATGAGGCCCTATCCGAGTGGGGTGGGTCCTGATCCAATATGCCATGGACGCTCTGTAAGTTTGTTTCGTGTGGAGATTTGGGACTGGAGGCTATGCCGCTGGTATTCCCAGACCTATAAGGTTACACATGGTGGATGGTTCTTAGTGGAGCTTCAAGACTAAGACAGACTAGGGAGAAAGGCCTGATAATCTTTTGAAAATGAGCCAGTGAAAACTGTATGAATCACAACAGAACACTGCCCAAAAGAATGCTGAAAGATAAGCTTCCATGCTGGCAGGCACTCCAAATACACAGTGACACATGTCCATTATTGAAAGAGGGAGGAGGGCTAGGCAGGGCTTTGTTCTTTTGAACGTGGAATTATATCACGGCAGAGCCAACTGGATGGAGGCTAATGGCAGCAACAACAATCCAATGAGTACTGTCTTTTGAAAAGGAAAGGGTGTCTCCCTAATGGGCGACAGCTGGAGCAGGAGCTAGGAGAGACAATGGAACAGACCAACCTTCAAAACCTCCCAAGGACCAACACAGTCAGTACCCAGATCTCAGCCAACCTGCTAGCCAGCAAAGACTTAAAATTAAGAAAATAATAGTACTCAGAGATGAACTTGATTCACACAGCCTGAGAGTCACAGGAAGGGTCTCAGGGGTCTGGGCTGGGAGTGGGTGGTCTGCATAAGTGTTGGGTGTGATATACAAAGGGGATACATGGGGCTTCAAAAACCATGTGGGAAACAGAATGCAAATATTAAGGGGTTTTTTTCCAGGTACTTTTGGAAATCCCCATGTGTGTTTGTGTGTGTGTGTGTGTGTGTGTGTGTGTGTGTTGGGGGAAGTTAGGGCGGGAGGTGTAGATGTTTCCACAAGCCAGGCAGACTTGCTCAGGAAGGACACCGTGGAAAATATAGCATTTCCCCCAACCCCGGGACAGTTTGGGTAGGGGAGTGAAGCTGGAGAGCTGGGGAGGGGGGGCGGGGGGGGTGGGGAAGGGTGCGTCCAGGACATAGGTGACAGAGAAACTTATTTTCACCATATCCTCTTTCGAATGTTTTTGAAAGTTCTCCCTTCATGGATGTTTCCGGGAGAAAGGCGAAGCTTTCTGTCCCTGTAAAGAGTTACAGCCTCAGAAACTCACAGAGACAGTTCTACTCTGACATCTTCAGAATGAGACAATGTCAGGGGAGGGATATGTCACCTATTGCACAGGGTACTCCTGTAATGGGAGAAGGGTGTGGCAGCCAGGGGGAAGAATAGGCAGAGATGAGGGCTGAGGGCTGGGTCCTGCTCACAGTGAGAGAGGGTGACGTGGTGGGTCAGGGCTCCAGGTCTGAGCTGGTGCTGCATCTGCGAACTCCCCAAACCGACCACCATAGGGGCCCTTTGAGGATAGAGCAGGACCGTCCCATACAGTTTCTGAGGCCACAACTGCCCAGGGGAAGCAGACCATCACGCTCTCTTCCTTGCCACGGCTGGGGGCGTTGAATTCCTGACATATGAGCAGAATGCTTAACCCACAATACCACCAGGCCTCCGTCTGCTAAGAGCTTGTGTAAAAGGGCCTCCACCCCAAGCTCCTGGTCCTCCAGGTCACCCACGCCCACATACAACATGCCTCACAATCATTCCCTTACGGTGGAAATGTAGACAGGGTTTTGAATCCACAGCCCTGGTCTCTACTTCTGCCATAATCCTCCCTTCTCCTGGGATTAGAACAAAGCTCATGCTTCTTGAGCCACACCTTGAGGCTTCTGGCTTCTGCCAGCCCTCAGTCTCTCCACTTGATTCTCAGTAGGAAAATGTAGGCATTTCGTTCTAAAGGTACTAAGGGAGGTTCAAGGAAGGTTCAATCACCAGGTCCCAAGGGAACTGGGGGGGGGTCCCTTAAAGTGATCAGTAAGGATCAATACAGCCTATCGGCACACAAGCTTATAGAGTGCTTACTCTAGGCCAGATCTGGGCACCGGTACACTTGGTCTCATTTACTCTTTGTCACAGCACACAGTAAGTTGTGACGATGGCACAAGTCCTGACAGCACCCAGCGCTGTTGTCCATGGAGAGGGGCACTTTGAACTGCAACCTAACACCCGTCCACAAACAACACGGTGACGGAGAGATCCTTATGTCCCGGATTTTGCAAAGGAGGAGACCTAGGTTCACACAGACCAAGTGGCGACGTCCAGATTCAAACCCAGCTTCGTCCTGTCCTGGGTGGCGTGAGTCCCCTGCACACGTGCAGCACAGACCACACCTCCACGGCCTCCACGCCCTCCGTAGCCGATCTCTAACGCCGCCCGCCCCCATGGGGACCGGCTTCTGGTGAATACCCTGATGGCAAGAAAGGACTTCTTGCTGGGGCTCCTTTCATTAGAGAGATCTGAGCCAGTGCCTCCCTTTCATTTCGCCACAGCCATGGCAGTTTGGGCTGCTGTTCTCAACGAGAATGCTGTCATCTGAAGGTAGAATTTTTTGGTTTGTTTTCTTTTGGTGGGGGGGCACCACTGCCCTCTGATGGTGGGAGGAGGAGGCCCAGCCTTTGCTCCTGTGGAGCCGCTCCTGGAATTGAACCTCCATCCCTGTGGGCCGCAGTCCCGCACACAACCATTATGCCACCGGGGCTCAGCATCTGAAGGTAGAATTTGAGGCATTTCTAGGCAAGAAAAGTCCTGCTCTCCTCTGGGATGGACATCTGATAGCCCAGAGCTGGGTCGCGCGATCAAAGCGGACAGTGATTGTGATGACGGCCATCATGCGGTGTCAGAGTGAGGGGGAAGGGGGCCCAGACCAGAAGCCTGGGCACCAAACTCTGCCATTTACCAAGCACCCACCAGGTGCCTGGCAGGAGTGCTATGTCCACTCGACAGAAGATGAACCCGAGGTTCAAAGTGGTTAAGTCACTTGCCTACACCGACAGTGAGGCAGGCGGAGCTTTGAACCAGGTTGGATCCCAGGTCGGTGAGCTTCCATCTGCACATGTAATGCAGCCCTGCTCAGTCTCTAGTTCTGACTCAGCTGCTTCTCCAGGCTCTGCCACTGCTCCACGTGGGAACTTGTATCCATAGCTGGACGAACTGGCCCCGTGCCTGTCTGTCTGAGGGAGTTCTTTATTTCTCCTTCACCTTTTAAAAGCGATTTTACCATCAAGGTAAAATTCACATTAACTTAAAATTAAGCGTTCAAAAGTTCTGCGGCACCCAGTGCCCTCAGAGTGTTTTTGCAGTTGTAAGCAGTAGCCTCGCCCAACAGGAAGCCCTGCACCCATTACTCAGTTGCTCACTGGCTCCCTTCTCTGCCCCTGGCAACCATAAGCTGCTTCCTGCCGCTGTGGGCTTCCAGCCCTGCATATGGTGGGCGCACAAGTCTTTGTAAAACCCGCTCCACTCGGCCTGGCGGGGCTCTCAGTGCCTGACTCATTCTTCTGCCTAGCATGTTTGCCCTGGTATTTTTTTTCAGGTCTGTTTGTTCATCCTTACTGGATGAATACTCCATACTGGAATGAATACTCCATAGGGCAGAGGTCTGCCCTGCCGTGCTCCCCAGTGGGCATCTAATGAGGCTCAATTGGTATTTACTGGATTGGCTAAATATATCGCAAAAATCGCCATCATAACTATGAACATTCTGCCGTGGTTCTCTTGGGCGAGTTGCGACTTGACTTGTGTTTGTAAGGAGGCACAGCTCAGGAGCAGAACTGCCTGGGAGGAGAGGGAGAGGGGGTGGTGGTGGTAGGAGCTGGGGCAGGAAGGGCACCGAGCTCGAAATTCAGATCTGGGGGCCGCGCATCTGCTGTGACTCTGACTTGCTTTGTTGCATGCTCTTTGTGGGATCTGCAGTGTCCTCGGTGGGACAGGGTCTTCGAAGATCTCAAAGATTTCTTCCAACCACTGGCTGGAGGGAGGCACTGCAGAAGAAAGTCCTGGCTATCCACTCCCAAAATTTCAGCACTGAAAACCGTGTTAAGCACAGTTCTATTCTGACATACACAGGGCTGCCATCGGTTGCAGTCTCCTGGATGAAGACTGGTTTTTATGTGCGTGTGGATAGAAATGAAACACGGGTGTGACTGTGTTCTGAATCCTTTTCTCCATTGCCCCGGAGAGGCTGTCCTCCGGCTCGGGCTGCATGAGCCCAGAGATGAGCCCTCGCTACGTGACACAGTGCTTGCCAATCAGGCATAGTTAAAGAGATTTGTACATGGTGGACACACTCTCTCTTGAACAGCTGGGCACCCCTGCATAACAAATGCACCACAAAATAGATGCTCAACGGGATTTGCATAGCACTATTTCCTAGAATGAGCTGGAATAATGGGGACACTTAATTAAAAGTCTACAGTGCTGTTTGCTTTTTGTCTTTGGGGGACTGTTTTGCTGTTGTTTTATTGGCCAGTTTGTGGTCATTTTTATAGATTCTTGAAAAACTCAGGTCCTGGAGAGCAAGTCCAAGTTCCTTTTTCCAACACACCATGTCTTTCTGGGTCTTCACTCCTCTTAAACAGCTTCTCAGGTCTCCCCCTGGACCCATCATCATCACTTTCCATTACCACCCTTGTCATAACCGTCACTGCCATCCTCCTCCTCACCAGCATGACCGCCTCCCCCCTTATCACCACCTGTAGTGCCAGCAGCTACTGCAGCCTCTCCACCTTCGCCATCGGCATGGCCATGGCTGTCATCAGCCGTACATATCTTTGTCATAATCACCACCACCATCATTGTCATCGTCATTAGCAGCAGCAACAACAGCAGCAGAGCATCCCTTCCCATTCTTGTTTCTCGCCCCCCCCTTCCCTGTCTCCCATTCTCACTCCATGAAGACCTTGCCCTTTCAGCAAGGTAGTACAGCTTGCTCTTGCAGGTAATTGCCCTACTGCCAGCCAGGTCACCTGAATGATATCGACAGCAAACAGCTAACACTCGCCAGGAACACTTGCCTGCACTGGTTATCTTACTCAGTCCTCGCTGCCCACTTCACTCTTCAACTCCCCTCCCCCATCTGCCTATGGCCTCTTTGCGGACCCTTCCTGAGGCTTTTGGGAAACAGCCCGGGCAACTTTGCACCTGTGGTACAGAAAGATGGGTGTCAAAGAGGAACTCACTCAAGAACTCCACTACTCAGAGGAGTCCAAGGAGTCCAGCCTTACCTGTTCCCTCTTGTCTTACCCTGTCCTCCTGATCTTGCATTCTTCAAACCTTATGTGTTCAGGAACCACCTCTGCAGCTTTTGTCAAATCCATGTGACACCGATTCTGGTTTTCATAGGTATATTCTCCTTCAAAACGATTGATGTTGTTGCCCAAAAGGCACATCATGACAGTCAGCTGAGTACCACAGTGATTTGACTTCAAGTGCCCTCCACAAAACCAAGCTCATTGCCATCAAGTCCATTCTGACTCATAGCAGCCCGAGAGGACAGGGTAGAACTGCCCCCTGGGAGTTTCCCAGACTGCAACTCTTCTTTAAAAATCATTTTATTGGGAGCTTAACCAACTATTATCATGATCAATTCATACACCGATTGTATGCAGTCCATATTTGCACACTTGTTGCCATCATCATTCTTGAAACATGCACCTTCCACTTAGGCCCCTGGTATCAGCTCCCCATATTTTCCCTTCCTCCCTACTCCTCCCTCCCCATGAACCCTTAATAATTTTAAATTATCATTATTTTGTCATATTGTACACTGTCTGATGTGTCTCTTCACCCACTTCCCTGTTGTCTGTACCCCAGGGAGGAGGTTATATGTAGGTCCCTACAATTGGTTCCCCCCTTCTACTCCACCTTCCCTCCAACCCCCTGGTATCACCACTCTCACCACAGGTCCTGAAGGGATCATCTGTTCTGAATTCCCCATGTTTTCAGCTCCTATCCGTACCTGCGTACATCCCCAGGTCTAGCTGGATTTGGAAGGTCGAATTGGGATCATGATAGTGGGTGGGAGGAAGTATTTAAGAACTAGAGAAAAGTTGCATATTTCACTGTTGCTACACTGTACCTTGACTGGCTGTCTCCTCCTTGCGAACCCTCTGCTGCATCACCTGTTGATGGGTTTTAGGTCCCCAATCATAGACAAGTGGCCATCTAACTCTGAAGCCACAAAGCCTGCATGGAAGAGGCGCGCCAGCCTATGTGACCACTAGATGTTGAAGGGATCAGGTATCAGGCATCAAGAATTAAAAATCCTATCAGACTGTAACTCTTCATGGGATTTGAAAGCCCCGTCTTTCTCCCTCAGAGCAGTTGGTGGGTTCCAAATCGTGATCTTGCAGATCCCAGCCTCCCGTGTAACCACTGTGCCACCAGGGCACCCTGGTTGCTGTCTAATTAGTCCCTAACTCATGATGACTCCAGGCACAATGGAATTATATCCTGCCCAGTCCTATACCACCCCACACCCCGTGACTGATTGCAGATCGGTTCCATTGTAGTTTATCTGGATCTTGCCAGCTGATTTTCCAAAGTAGTTTCGAGGCTTTTCTTCCTAGTCTGTCTTAGTCTGGAAGCATCTCAGAAGTCTGTTGGGCATGCCAGTGCTGACCTCCATGGACAGATGGAGGTGATTGTGCTCGGGGTGTGATGGCTGGGAAATGCATCTGGGTCTCCCCATGGAGACTTGGATCTGACCACTGAGCCACCACTGCCTCATCACCAGGAAAACAAACTCGGTGAGAACCAATCCCACGTTGTTCGAGAGCAGCTTGTGTTGCCTGCTTGCCTAAAGGACCCCACTTGAGCCTCTCTGGGTTAGAAAAGGGCAAGGTTGGGAATGGGGTGGAGGCTGGCATGTGTTAGAGACATCTGAGGACCAGCCCGAGACTTTGTCTTCTTCTGCACAACTTTGAAAAGAACAAAAAGGGACGCCTTCCCCCTGCAGGGCGCTGTGTCTGTGGATGTCTGTGCTGCTGGCTGCCCAACCTCCTCTCTGCCCTCCAGGGTTGGGAGTCCTTGTGAAAGCACTGCTGTGCCCCCCTCCAGGAAGTGGAAACTGCGGTGGAAAGGGACTTGCTGTTGGGGATCTGGGGACGCCCTGAGGTTCAGAGTGCCCAGGCTGTTAGCCGGTCCCCAATTCACGGTGATCCCAGACAGAGCGATGCAAAAGGCTTTACACTCCTGGACCATCCCGTTGAATGGTGGCCAGTGGTCGCTGTTAACTATAGGGTTCGGATGACTGGTAGCTGGAAGGAGATCGCTAGGCCTTTCTTCCTGCTCTTGGTCAGGAACTTGCAGTGCTGAAGGGTACCCAGGTCTCCCGCCAGATTGAAAGATTCACAGGGAGCCCTCTCTGTCCCCGGGGCTCAGTTTATCCGTCTGTAAATGGCAGGGCAACCGAAGCGGGAGGCATTGGGATGATGCATAAGTGAAGGGGCGGCAGGAGCAGCTAAGTGCTCAGCAATAAATATCCCTTCCCTCCCCGCTGTCGGCCTCTGTTCTGCTCGCAAGTCCTGCCTTGCCTGTGAGAGAAGCCATCCAAGGTTGCCAGAGGGAGAGCAGCACAGGGTCCTCCACGTAAACACGGGTGTCCATTTGGAATGTTCTGAGCCATGGGTGCGGCCCAGGGAGCACTAGACAGTCTGCAGGGGCCAGATGTGACTGTGATGGGGATGGGGGGTGGAGCAGAGGGAACGCCATGAGAAAGCAGGGCTGGGGTCCAGACTGCAGCCAAGCTGTCAGGGCAGAGTGCATGTAGGGGACGCTGGGCAGCAGCCTAGGAAACCAGGGGCTCTGAGATTTCAGGCACAGTGGATACCATTGTCACAATTCTCCTGCTTACACTGGCCCTCTGCTCATCTGGGAAAACCCAGCCTCTCCCTGAGGCTCAGGGTCCCTCAGTGTTGCAGAACATCAATGCCCTGAACTGCGAACCGAAAGGAGGTTCAAGTCCCCCCAGAAATGTCTTAGAAGAAAGGCCTGGCGATCTGCCTCTCAGAACTGAGCCACTGAGAGCCCACGGAGAACGGTTCTACCTCAACATGCCCGGGGTCTTCAGAGTTGGAATCTGAACTATGGCTGCTGGCCTACTGAGTCCAAGGGCTGAAGGAACCAGGTGGTTTGGCCACTGGCGCCCTTCCTAGTATGAATCCGAGACGTCTCTTCCCCTGAACCAGAGACCCCTGACTGCACCAGCCTGCTCTGGTTGTTTCAAACTCACCCTCTCCAAATGGTCGGGATCCTTGCTTTTATCTGCATGACCCTTGTGCCATTTGTGCTCATCTCTGTACCTCTGCTGGTCCTTGCTAGATACAGGTGTGTGCTCTGGGGGTGCTGCCTCCTGACACCACCATGCGCTCACATGAAACTTCATATGCCTGTATTATAGGTGCGTGTCTATAAAGGGCATGGACAAGTGAATCAGGGTATCCTTCCTGTCAGAGCTGACTCTGGCCTGTGGGGAGAATGGAAGTAGGCAGCCATCTGAATGGTGGACTCTGCAATGGTCCCTGCTGAGCTCGGGGGTTCATCTTGGAGCTTCTCTCTCAGCAGGCGGTTCCACTTTACAACCTGGCTCTTTCTTGCAGCGTTCTCCAACATGCTGCCGATCAGGAAAGCACCCAGTATACAACTATGCAAGTCCAGCATGTCAGATGGAGGCTCAGACCACCTCTTTTGGATTACGTGTACCCCACCCCCCCCCACCCCCGCCAAGACAGGAGGTCATTCCTTTTTCCGGTGACCAACTGAGGAATTACAAATCTCTGGGTGAGAAGGACCTTGACCTATTCTACTCATAAAACCACCAGAGACTCTTCCGGAGTCTCGACTTTCTTATCTGAGAAATGAAGGGAGATTATTGGGAGGATTTGAGGAGCCGCAGGATGAGACGTGCTCACAGAAGTGGTCAGTCCAGCCTCTCCCTGACAGCTCCAGCGAGGAGGTGAAGCAACTCACTGCATCATAGTTGCTGTTTGCAAGGAGTCCTCATGCTGAGCCCAGGCCTACTTGTCTGCCAATCCCTCCCTGTGGCCCACAGGGGCTCTCTGGAGCCTCCCAGGGCTTGTATGCTCCAGTGGCCCACTCTTCTCCACCCCAGAGACACCCACTTATTTCAACTGATTCTCCACCCAGTGAGTGTTTACTGACTACTACTCGGTGGACGCCCCCACATACTCCTTCTGCTCTGGGTGATAACATTTTTGTCTTGCTATGCGATCGGCATGTCTTGTATAGTATGAGTATGCTATGCTTCGCATACACTTGCTCTGTGAGTTCTGTCAGTGACTATCTCAGGGGCAGAGGAAGTTCTATAATTAAGTCCTCCCTTCCCATGGAAGACGCCCTGGTTCACTTCTCTAGCAATGTTTGACTCCCACCCATAGCATCTCAGGTGCACCCACCACCCATCTGTCAGGGGAGCCTTCTGTGTTGCTATGATGCTGAACCTCCACTGAAGACCAAGGCGGGCTAGGAAGAAAGGCCTGGAGGTCTACCTCTGGAAATCAGCTAATGAAAACTGTACAACCTACCTAGGTCTGCTCTACGACTGAGTCTGGGGGCGGTGGACAGGCAGTCTTGGGTTCTGGAGTGTAGAGATCACCACGAGTCATGAGAAGGTTCAACAACACTTGATAACACCACGCCATGCTTAGGGAGGTGGGCGCAGAGAGACACCAAGACTCAGTCTGCAGAGAGAAGGAACTGGGCCAGAACCCACCTCAGGTGGTCTGACTCTTTCCACTTGTCTGCCCTCTGAGACTAGTCCTTGTCACTTTCAGGGGGCTGCTCCTCTAGCTAATGAAATTCAGGTTCCTTAGAAAAGGATTATGAAGTGACCTAATGGCCACACCAGTCTTCCTGAGTCTGCTCAGCCTATGGAATGAAAGCCCAACATTCCTTTAGGTTTATAGCCCTTCTACATGGTAGTCCAGGGACCTTGCTTGCATTCTGATCTGGGCAGAGCTGTTGCATAAAGGCTTGGGCATCAGAATACACCAGGGAGCCACTGGTATCCCCTCAGCTGCGAATCCAGAAGCAGGCTGCTCGAAGGGAGAAGTGACCTCTCGATCTACTCCCATAAATATTATAGTCAAGTAAGCCCTATGGGGCAACCCTCCTCTGTCATATAGGATCATTAGGAGTTGGAATGGATGCCACAGCATAAGACAACATCAGAAGATACCAGAATATAATAAGGAATCATTATTCATTCTGTAGTTCTCTTGGGTCTAAAGATGGCAAGGGCTCATGAACTCATTAGCTAGAAACGAAGACTGGAATCTTAATGAGCAGAGTTCCTTGGTTTTGAATTTACTTTAAAATATGCAAGTAAACAAATAGAGGTGGGGGGAGGTGATAGATGAAAGATGTTTGGCGGAGAGACTGTGGGAAGGGAGCCTGGGCTCCTCATTAGACTCTTGTCTCTACTGCCATGGATGTTAGGAAATGGCTCCAACAGATTAGGCTAACGTCCCTGGGACTTTCCACCCTGCAGGTACACCCTCCACCTCCATTCAGCCCAAGGCGGAACCCTAACCTTTCTCCATTCTCCCATGACCCTCCCCAACTTTGGCAACTCTACCCACGACCTTCCTATTTTGAATGCCTTTTACCTTATTCTTATGTCTTTGTCAAAACCAAACCAAATTTGCTTCTCTCATGTTGATTTTGACTTGTAGCAGCTTAGAGCAACCCGATAGGATAGGGTAGAACCACCTGTGTGGGGTTTTGAGTCTTTAACTCTTTAGAGGAGTAGAAAGCCTCATTTTTCTCCGGTGGAGCCACTGGTGGTTTTGAACTGCTGACCTTGCAATCAGCAGCCCAACTTGTGACCACTATGCCACCAGGGGTTTGTGGGTTCTAAGCTCTGACACGTGATAGTTAGGCCAGGGGACTTTTTCTGGAGTTTAAATTTCTCCTGTAAAACAATATCCTCATTACTTTGGGCTCTGTAATAAAAATATCACAAATGAGTGTGCAGGTCTAGGGCAGACTCTCTTTGCATCTGTTCTAGAAGAAGGTCCTTGTCTCTTTTGAGTTTTTCCTCCTCGGTGATCTTCCTGTCGTTTATCATCTTGATACCTTTTACCTGTTTGCTTGCTTAACTTGTTTTACATGTGCCTGGCCTAAGCTGCGGTATTCCCTCTGTCACCTCATATGCATGTGAAAGTTGGACATGGACTAAGGAAGACTGAAGAAGAATGGATGCATCTGAATTGTGTGGTAGAAGTACCATGGACTTCCAAAAAGACAAACTAATCTGTTTTGGAAGAAGTATGGCCAGAGGGCTCCTTAGAAGTAAGGATGGCGAGATTTTGTCTTACATATTTTGGGCCCGTTGTTGGGAGAGAGAAGTTCTTGGAGAAGGACATCATGTTTGGTAAAGTGGAGGGATAGAGGAAAAGAGGAAGCCCCCCCCCCCCCCCCGCCATGAGATGGATTCACACAGTGGCTGCAGCAATGGACTCCAGCATAGAAATAGTCGTGAGGCTGGTGCAGGACCAGGCAGTGTGTGGTTCTGCTGTGCATTGGGTTGCAATGGGCTGGGACTGACTCGGTGGCACCTGACTGCAGCAATATTGTGGGAGACACAGTTCAGTCCATAAGAAAAGGGGATTTCAAGCCCTACCAGGGTGTTGTTGAAGGACTTATGGAGGTGAAGGGCAAGACTCTTTCAGAGACAACTCTCTGGGCGAGGTTCTGTTGCTTCCCTCTGCAATGTTTCCTCATCTCTGTGCCTCTGGTTCTCAAACACAAGGCTGGAGAGAAGCTCATCTCCCAGGGACTCCATGTTCCATGGAAGGAAGTGCTGTCTGACCAGAACCATACCCATGATTGGTTGTAGATGGGACCATGATGACTTCAGGGAGTAGACTTTAGCCCGCCCGAGACTGGAAGTGCTAATGAAACCACACACAAGCCCCCAGAGGTGGCTGGGTTGTGGCTGTGAATGAGGTGTGCACCAGCCAGGTATCAACCTCAGATCCCTTGCATGGAAGGAGTTCATTCTACCGAACCACCACTGCCCTCCGGAGTTAGCAACAATCCCTTCGTGATGCAGCGATTGTAAGGAATAAGTAGGCAAAAATGGGGGAAGCATTCAGAAGACGTTCAGTAAGTAGTAATGCCATATTACTACTTCCAAAGCATCGGGCACCATGATTGCCCTGACTGGGTCCCTGCCTTCCTCGGGCTGCTCCTTGGCCTCACCTAAACCATTGACTCCTAGCCCTGGGTGAATCAAAACATGGGCTCTTCAGTTTCTGACCAGGAGATGCTGGGCTGGTTGGAGATGCTCAATTAGCTCTATTGCAAACATATTCAAGAGATCCAAATGTCTGACTGTAGATCTGCCTAGATTGAGTATAATAGTCAAACATGGCAAGGGCCATTGTTTGCTCAAAAAGAGACTGATTGAATAAATTATGTCAGATTGGAATTACAGTAGTCATTACTATTGCAATGGGAAAACCAAGAAATAATAAGGGAGAATTCTTATGCACAGAGGCCTCGAAAAGATTGTGGAAAATTATATTATATTTTTCTTCTCTTTTTCAAAGATTCATGAAGTCCCTTCTTATTTAAGTGAAAATACCAGGATTCAAATAGTACATAGAGAATGAGTATAACTAGGAGATCCTATCTTCTTAGCTTATCTGGAAAATAAAAATAAAAGAACAAATAAAATTTATGGCTAGAAAAAAAGACTGGATGGTAGTAATGATTTTCTGTGAATGGCAATGGGGAGTTCATATATATTTCATATCATTCCATAGTTCAGTCACATCTGGCAGTATTGTACAATTGCTATCACAATCATTTCCAAACATTCCTTTTCTTCCTGGACTCCCTGACATTGTCTCCCTTTTACTACCCCCTGCCCCAACCCCATATTCTACTAGCTGTCCCTATAGATTCTTTTATCCTGGGGTTCATATATCAAAAGACAGAGAAACAGAATACGACTTCAAGAGGGTGACCTCCAATGACATAACTCCTCAGAGATCAACCCTAATAGAAAAAAAATGTTGAAAACCAGAGCAGGTCCAAGCTACATTGGTTCAAGCCAGGATTTTCCCTTTGATATCCCATACCCACCCCTTCACTGCACTCTGTTGATCTTTCCTATATTCCTTTATTCAAACATGTCTGCTTTGAGATTTAATTCTACAAGAAGTGAAGGAAGGAGGGTACAAGGTATGGAACGATGTGTAGAGTTGGCCCCCTTTTGTGCCCACAATAAAAAAATGCACACAGCGCGTCTTGTGAGAGCTGGAGCTCAATCAGCCTGCTTGCTTTTTCTGGTCTCATCAGTTGAGATGAGAAGTCCTGCCAGAAGCTCCTTAGAAGCAAGGATGGCAGACGTGGTCTCCCACGCTCTAGATAGGGGATCAGTCCTTGGGGAAGGACATCCTGCTTGGTAAAGTAGAGGGTCAGTGAAAAAGAAGACAAGATGGACGGACACAGGGACCCCACTCTGGGCTCCGAGAGCTCGATGGTGGGGATGGCACGCAGGAAGGGGTGGTGTTTCATGTTGTTGTGAAAGAGTCCCAACCAACCTGACGCCTGACAACAACAGCTCCAGTTTCGCGTCCCTGGTGGGGGTAGCAGGACCCGGGCCCCATCGCTCTATCAGTGGAAAGGACTTTGAGTTTTCCATCTTGGGCAAGTTCCTGCTATGCACGACTGTTCCTGTGTGTGCCCAGATACATGTGCCCATGCTTGCATTCGCATCGTGAACATCTGGAAGAATGCTCTGCTCTTTGGAGGGGGGTGTGGGGCAGATGGGGGCAGGGACGGAAGGCAGCCTTTTCACCCTGCTGTATTTAGGGGTGGCATAAAAGTCTCTCCTATTCAAAATAAAATTGATTAAAAATAGCCCTGGCCATAGAACTGTAGGGCAAGGTAGTGCTTCCCAAGAGATGCTGATTGCAGGGGCTGCTTGGGAAGGAAATCTGGGCCTTTGGCAAGTACCGAGGGGGGTGGGGTCAAGCCGGGGTCTCAACTGCTGACTTAGTTGGACACACCAGCAGGTGCGGGGACTCTCCGAGGGCACTGTGGATGGCAGGGATTCCAGAACAGCCAAGTCCTCTGATCTGCACCTCGTTTTCCAGCGTTGCCCCTCCCTCCCCAGCCTTTTGCAAGATGCTCCTCTCTGAGCATCTCTTGTCTTCCCTGCCCTGCCTGACACCGGAGGCGACAGTTGTCCCCGTGTCCTCTGGCACATTGTCTCTTTACGACAGCTTTCCCTTCCCTCCTTCTCCCCAGCTGCAGTGTGCTGGCCTCCCTCACTGCCCACCCGGACGGGAGCACCTTCATCTCCATCCTGCCGAGCTTCTTGGCAGCCTGCTCCCCCCTCAGCTCCCCTCTCCCCCTGCCGCCCCGCCCTGCCTCCTTGCTGTCAGGAGAAGGAGTCTTTAATCTGGGTCACAGCAGTCAGGCGAAAATCATCTGTGACTTCTTCAGTCTAGAAGACCAAGACCAAACCTGTCAGCCTGGCACCGAGGGCTTTTCTAGATCGGGGTGCTGTTGACCGGGTTGCTGAGACCTCCACCCACTGACCTCAGGCCTCGAACCAAAGCAAATTGCTCCGAACGTCTCTGTATGCCTGATTTTGCAGAGCCGTGCTTTGCACGCATGCCTTCTCCATCAGGAATATCCCGGTGCACTGTTTACCTGCTGCCTTCCTCTTCACCTCTAAACCCAGCTGTGCAAGTCCCTCCCCGTCTCCCCTGGGCCGGCCACAGTGGGTGCTGTTCTCTGTGGCGTGTACATAGTGTAGGGGCTGCATCTGTCTCTTGGTGGCTTTATTTGTAGGTCCCATATTTCCTGCCTTCACTACATCAAGAGACCATCAACAGGGGTCACATTTATTCCTCCCCTGGACTGTAGGGCACTGCCCAGACAGACCGGGCACACACCCCAGAAGTGTTTGTTGAGTGATTGAATGAGTGAGGGGATGACTATGGTGCCAGGGAGCAGAGGGACTGGCATGTTATTGTCTCCGGAAGAGTGGGAAATGCCAGAGTTGTTTCTAGGGCTAGCGAGCCATTTAGGATCTGCCCTACTACGTCTGAGACCCGGGCATCCCATCATAGCTGCTGTAGACTTCTGGAGACTGTCCCCGAGGGCTGGCAGCCATCAGCTCTGATGCCGAAGCCTATCTGTGGCCCATTTGGCTTCAACCCTCCTTCTCTCACCCCAGTAGCGCCAGCCTGGGCCCTCCTGCCAGTGGGGGGGAGTCACAAAGACCCTTGGCAATCATCCAGTGCTGCCTGCAAGAGGGAGATGAGGTGCAGAGGGTTGGTGTCCACCCAGGGTTACATGGTAGGTGGCACGAATAAGGGACCTCAGACATTTTATGACAATATGGAGTGAAAACATAATGGGATCCCCCCCCCCCCGCAGACTTTTTCAAGCCCCTTTGTCCACTTGATGAACTATTTTTAGCCACATAGAGAACTGATATTGGATACATACCACAGCAAAGACGAACCTTGAATGCATTATTTTGAGCAACATTCCAAAGGGCGGCTTGAAAAGTCATTAAGAGGGCTGTGTGATCCCACTTAGAAGAGTATGAAGTGGGAAGACAGATACAGACACACATGCCCGCCCACAAAAAGCTGAATAAAGTGGAAGCAAATACGCAGAGTTCAAGTGTGGTTTTTGAATAGATCTCATGTGAATTTAGAGAAAATCTGAAGAATACATCCGATGCACTGAACACTAATGACAGAAGGCCAGAGAAGTTGTGGGGTGGCATCAAGAACAATAACATTATGTAGTAAACAAATGTGTTTGGAACATTAAAAAAAAAAGAACAAGAACAACATACATGAAGAAAGCAAAGGTTCACTAGAAAGGAAGGATGGGAAAGGCCCAAGTGGATGTCAGAAGGGACTCTGAAACATAGGCCAGTTAAAGAGGACGTAGCAAAAGAACAAAACAGATCATTCCAACGGACAGCCTGAAAGACTAAGACAAGTCTTATGATGAAAGACACCGTGATCTGAAGTTAGAAAACCTAGAGGAAGAATGCCTTTGGTATTTCTAAAGTGAAAGAACTTAAGGGAAAAACAAAACAAAACTCAAGCCTTGAGTTGCCTTATTGGAGGATATTTTGGGGAAAATACTTGGTGCATTAAAAGAAGATGGAAGGAATGCACAAAGTCACTGTACCAAAAAAGAGAATTATTCAACATTTAAAGATTTCAAGAGCTCTTAGATGAGCAAGAACCCACGGTGCTGACGAAAGGAGTACGAGCTTCCCTGAAGGCATTGGTGATAAACACCGCTCCAAGAATGAGTGGAATACCAATGGAAATGTTTCAACAAACCGATGACGCACTGGACACACTCATTCTTCTACGTCAAGAAATTTGGGAGACCTGGCCAACCAACTGGCCACTCATCCCAAAGAAAGGTGACCCAACAGATTGCAGACATTACTGAACAACATTAGTATCACGTGCGAGCAAAATTGTGCTGAAGTTAATTTTTAAGTGCATGCAGCAGTATACTGAGAGGAATCTACCAAAGATTGAAGCTGGAATCAGATGAAGATGTGGAACATGAGATATCATTGCTAATGTGAGTTAGATCTTGGTGAAGACAGAGAATTCTAGAAAGAGGGCTGCCTGTGTATCGTCAACTGTGCCAAAACATTAGACTGAATGGATTGCAACAAACTATGGATAATATTGCAAAGAATGAGAATTCCAAAGCACATCATTGAGGTCACGTAGAACCAGTTATAGACCCAGACGCAGTTACTCACCTACAACAAGGGGCTATTGTATGGTTTAAAGTCAGGGGAGAGGTTGGTGGGGTTGTACCTTTTTACTCTATTTAGTCCATCTGTATACTGAGCAAATAACCCGAGAAGCTCAATTCCATGAAGAATGTAGCATCAGGCTTGGAGGAAGGCTGAAAGGTATATGTAACGACCTAATATATATATATATATATATATATATATATATATATATATATATATCACAGGCACAGCTCTGCTTGTTGCAAGCAAAGAAAACCTGAAGCATTGACTGATAAAGACCTAAAACTGCAGCTTTCGGTATGGATTATGCCTCAACATAAAGAAAACAAAAATCCTCACAACTGGACCGATAAACAACATTACGATGAAGGAAAGAAAGGTTGAAGTTGTCAAGGATTTCATTTTACTTGCATTCAAAATCAAGACCCATAGAAAGCAGCACTTAGGAAACCAACCAAAGTCTTTCATTGGTCAAACCTGGGCCAAACAAGACCTATTTAAAGAGTTAATACGAGCCAAGGTGACACTTTGAGGACAGAGGCACCCCTGAGCCAAGTCACGGCCTTTTCATGTGAAAGCTAGACAATGAAGAGGATGATTGGAGAAGAATTGGTGCCTTGGATTTTGGTGTTGGTGCAGAATATTTTAAGTACCAGGGTTTCCAGAAGAATGAACAAATCAGTCTTGGAGGAAGTGCAGCTTTTTAGATGCAAGGATGGCAAGACTTTGTCCCCTGCACTTTAGATATGTCAGGGAGGATAAGTTCCTAGAAAAGGACATCATGGTTGGTAAAGTAGAGGGTCAGTGACAAAGCAGGTTCTCAGGGAGATGGGTTGACACAGGGATAATTGTGGGGACAGCAGAGGACAGGGCAGTGTTTATTCTGTTGTGCAGAGAAGCCCTACGAGCCAGAACTGATTAAATAGCCTCTAATGACAAACATGATTCTGTAGCCATACTTTTGACTGACCCTTGTGTATATCATCTATATGTGAGCAAGTGTATTGTACACACTATTTATTATACACAGGCACATGTATGTGTGCATGGGTCAGTGTATTTTTTTAACCAGATGAATAAAGATTATGTCACATAATAATACATGATTAAAGGAAACCTTGAGATATATGGGAGAGGAGTGAGATGGACTTGAGCCTGGTACCTCTCTGAAGCTGACTACAGAGCTGCTAGGCAAATAAGGATCCAGACAGAAAAAATGGCAAAGGAAAAATACCACGCAGGGGGAACGCATGTTGCTTAGAGAGAGAGTGATGAGCACAGTGTAAGTGGGAGGAGGGAGAGGAAGCCACGTTCAAAGCTAGAGGCAATGGGCTGGTCGTATAGGGCCCTGGAGAGTTTGTACAGAGTTGGCTTTCCATCTAAATAAGGGAATCACTGAGAATGCTGTCCCCAGCTGAGGCATGTGCAGTCACCACTTGTCATTGGAGGCCTGTGCATCCAACGATGCTGAATGGGTTCCTACGGTTCCTGACCAGATGGACTAGGAGAATCTATATCTGGACATCAGCATCGAAGACCCTGTGGGTCCCCATGGGCCAATCCACACACCATCGTGTGGATGGTGAGGACTGGGCAGGGTGTTGTCTCATGATGCTCAAGGTCACCACGGATCAGGGACCAGCTCACACAAGAAGGGCATGGCACACACAAGCTTCAAAGACAACACTGCCCTGGAAAGATCTACAAACGACCAAATGGCACAAGGGAAAACAACTCCATCATTAGCCATGCCAGAAACATGAACCAAAGCTACAGTGAGGTGCTATCCACGAGAATGGCTATATTAAAAAGATGGGCAGTACCAGGTGCTGACAGGGTGGGTGGTGGAGGAATCAAAACCCTCATGTGTAGCTGGTGGAAATGGAAAACGCTGCTGTCGCATTGGAAAGCAGGGATAGTTCCTTTAAAGGTAAAATGGAGAGTTGTCATAGGATGCAGCAATTCTACTCCTAGGAATAGAGTCCTTATAAATGGATACATGTAGCTACAAAAAAACAACAACAACAACAACTCATACACACGGGGCCACAGTTCCATTATGCATGATAACCCCAAAGTAGAGACAGCACAAACCAACTAAAGAATGGATGCACATAACAGGGCATTCCCATGCCATATAATGGAATGTGATTTTGCCATAAAAGGAATAAAATGCTTCTCTGAACTACAACATGAATGAACCTTGAAAACAGAGTGCAAAGAGAAAGAAGTTAATAACAAAGACCCCATGGATATGAGCAATTTGGAGTAGGTGACTCTAGAAAGACCAAGTAGATTAGTAACTATGCAGGGTGTTGGTGGAGGTGAGTCACGACTGGATTCAAGGTTCTTGGGGGAGGGGAGGCAGTGATGAAAATGCTCTACTATTAGATTTTCTGATAATTAAATGTTCTAGTGTTGGTTGCATAACTCTGATTACACAAGATGGTACACTTTAAATGAGAGAATTGTAAGGTACACAAATAAGCCGTTCTATGAAAAAAACAAAACTGCTCTGGTGATTGGATCATAGTGAAGACATAGCAGTAGCTGTGAGATCATCAGGTGACCAACTATCATGGAGAGAAAGTTAGACATTCCACAGCAAGCACGTAGTAAATGTTTGCGGATGTCTTTGTATCTCATATGAGCTGGTCCCTATTCAGAACTACCCGTTGCTTCCAACCCCGTTTTCTTAATCTCAGTACTCCATAGATAGCTTGGGCAGAGATGGTTTGCTCCCCATTGTGAGATGTTTTACAGCATCCTGACCTCTGTGCACAAGATGCCAGTGCTGTCGCCAGTCCCTCTCTGGGTATAACAACAGCTATATCAAGTATCCTCTGAGGGGTAAAATGCTCCCCAGTCCAGGAGCACTCTTCTAACCTGCCAGGCTCACCTGGTGAGTTCCTTCATGTGCACCTGGAACCACCTTTAATAAATCATCTTTGAGTAGCTTTTCCTCTGCATCCTCTGTGGCTCCAATGTTTGTGAAGGTCATGAACCTTGTTTCCTCCTTCACACACACACACACACACACACACACCCTGCCCCCCAGTCTGGCAGCCCTCAGAGATGACATGCTTTGAGTTCTCAGCAACCAGCATACAATCTAGCACAGTGGAGGCCTCACCGCTGAGCTATTTCTTCACCTGTGAAATGCAAAGAGGCATTCCTTCTCACTGGGTTTCTGGCAGTAGGTGCTTAAAGGTCATTTGACTCTATTTGTTGGTCTAACTCTGCTTAGGAGTGTAGACTCTGAATTTAGAAGGCTTGTCTTGAAATCTTCTGTGACCATGGACAAGTAATCTACTGTATCTGACTCTTGGTTTCTTCTCTGTAAAATTGGGATATTAGTAGAGTCTGCATCAACTAGACCAATAAACAAGATCATGACCAAGATCATGAGAAGAACATGAAGTTGTCAAGGATTTCATTCTCCTTGAATGAACTATCAATGGTCATGGAAGCAGCCATCAAGAAATCAAACAATGTCGTGCCTATGGGAAAAATCCAGAAGGACCTCTGGAAAGTTTTCAAAAGCTAAGATAAGGGTGCCTGACCCAACCCTTGATCTTTTTACTGCCTCGGATGCATGTGGAAGCTGGGGAACGAATGAGGGAGGCCCATGAAGAATCGATGCATGTGAACTATAGTGTTTGTGAAGACTAGTGACTGTACTATGGATTTTGTGAAGAACAGAACCTCCATCTTAGAAGAAATACGACCAGGATGTGTCTTCAAATCTAGGATGGCAAGACCATGACTTGCTTATTTTGGATATGTCAGCAGGAATGCTAATCTGTAGAAAAGGGCACTGTGAAAAAAAAGGGGGGGGTGCACCGTGTTTGGTGACACAGAGGTCCAGGAGAAAGGAAAGACACCCTCAAGGATACAGGACACAATAACCACAGCAGTGCACACACACATACTTGATGGTTTGATAAGTACATACACAAGGGGGCATCAAAAAGTTCATGGTGAATGGAATTAAAGAGAGTGGACTTTTTCCAAGGACATTTTGAAGCTCCTTGGATATAGACCCATGGCCTTCAAGTGAATTCTGACACAACAACACCACACGAGAGAGCAGGACTGCGACAGGGCTTCCAAAGCTGTCATCTTTATGTGAGCAAGTGGCCTTGTCTGTCTCCAATGGAGCAGCAGAGAGGTTCAAACTGTTGACCTTGAGATTGTATTCAAGCACTTTAAACACTGGCTACCAGGTCTCCCTGGAGCGGTGAGGAGAGGGGGGCAGCCTTCAAAATGTTGGTAGGCAAATTCCATTGTCATTGCATTTTCCCTTAAACTTTTATGGTGTTCCCCCCCCCACACACACACACACAAGCAATTTCCCTTATTTCATAATTTGCTTTTATAAGTAGCCGAGTGTTCTTATATAATCTCACTGCCCCACCCCATAAATTGCTTAATTGATCCCCTGTCATTATACCTCTAGGCTGTCTCTGTTGGTGACTATCTTTGCATTTGAAAGAGGCTTTGTTCTGATTCTCATCATTCTCTCTGGATGTGCATACTCCTTGCCTTCTTTGAACACATTTCTGGTTAGGAACTTCTCCAGCCTTTCAAGATACCAATTTTCCCAGCATCAGGCATTTCCTTCCCAAGGTTGCACTAAATCCTCAGGATTCTAACTTAATCCCCATCTTTGAGGCTTTGCTGGAGATAGCGCACAGCTGGACTCAACTGCTCAGACACAGCCTGGGAGAGGGCCAGGGAGAATCCACCCGGGGATGGAGAACTGAAAACGTCTGTGAACCCAGGTTAAGGAGAAGAGTCTAGCAGGACAAAGTAGTGGAAGAAGGAAACGTAGCTGCCGGGCTGGCCTGATACCCACTGAGTCAGGACCTTCCTTCCCAAACAAAGCACTAGGCAAAAAACGGTCCAACCCCTTTGCCGGTTCACGGTTCCAGGTCATAAGTGGCAACTCTTCCCACAGCAAGTGGAACCAGACACTAACACTCAGACCTCGGAAGCCACATGGTACCATTGTAAACACCCTGGGCTCTGGTGGACCTGGATCCAACCCCAGCTCAGGCCCTGCTCACCACTGCTCTGGTGTGAACACCACATACCTCTGTAAGTCTTGTTTGCCTCATCTGTAAACTGGGTTGGCTTCCAGGACAGCTGCGACACTAATGCCGTACCTTTATAGAGCAGGTGTCTGAGAGATGCTGCTTCTTAAACGCAGTGCTCTTCATACCTGAGGGTCCGAAATGTCAATGAGTAAAATCTATCCCCTTCTGGATGAGAATCTTTAATGATGGGGGCTAGGGGGTGGAAGTCACTATTTCCAACATACACAGGAATTCTTTGATTTACAGATAAGGGAACTGAGGCTCTGAGAGGTTAAGGCAAGATTTTTTCTGACGGAAGCCATCATTTGGGAGTTGCCCAGCCTTAGAGAACCTATCAGGCAGTAAGTAGGGTAAGGAGGAGGGTTTGGGGGATTCCCATGGAGCCAGCCTGCCAGCCTGACCCATCCACTGACCATCTTGGGGAGAGGCCAGGGAGAGGACCTGGCGCATACAAATGGGTTCCCAGGAGGTGGTGCCCAGAGCCAGGAAGGTCAGGCCATCCCGTCTTCTGGGGGACAGCACAGGCCATTCGCATGTGCTTGCCCATCGGAGGACCCTTCCAGGCCCCTTCCCCATTCTCAGCGGAGCTCCTCGCGCTCAAGGTCAAAGCGCTCCGCACAGGTGATCAGCTGCCTGTCCCTGTCTGTCACTCAGCAGGCATAGCCTTTAATATTCTAGGGTGGGCTTACCTCCCACCCTCAACCCCCACCGCCGCAGGGCACTGCTTGTCACTGATCTTGTATCCCAGATCCCAGACTCCAATGAAAGCTCCCTGGGGTCTCAGAGGAGCTACGGGCAACCCCACCCCCATCCCTCCTCCCCATGGTCTTCCTTAAACTGAGAAAGTCACTCTGTGCTCCTGCGGACACATCGCCCTTCCCTAGTGTCCCCTTCCACCGACCCCACCCCCCACCCCCTCAACGCCACCGTCAAGCCCAGATTCTGCAAAACTGGGGCAATAACTGCACGGGTGGACTTTCCAAACCCACGCCAACGCAGCATGACCTGAGGCGGACCGGACTCCCTCCCATCCCGCGTGAGCCACCAGGAAGAAACCTGAGGCTCGGACTCAGCCAAGGTCAGGCACAGCCCCCAGCGGCGGGCAGGGGCTCGAACCTCAGGCGCCAGCCAAGACGGCCACAGGGTCCAGAACAGCCGCCGGGGCGACCCCGCCTGCTTCCGCGCGGCCCGTGCCAGCCGTGGCCCCCACCCGAAGCGAGGCGCAGCGAGGGAGGAGGTGGCGGGCGCCTTACCTGGGGCCGCCGCAGCCGGTGGGGCTCCGGCCGGGCTCGCCTGGGCTCCTGCGCCTGCCCGCGCCCGCAGCGCTCGGGATCCGGGCTGGGATGCCCAGTGCGGCGCTGACTTCCCCGGCTCCGCCCCCAACTCACTCCTCGCTCCCCAGTTCTCCTTTCGCTCGCCGGCCCCTCCTTCCCACCCCAGTCTCTCTCTCTCTCTCTCTCTCTCTCTCTCTCTCTCCCTCTCTCTCAAACCAAGCGCGCGCGCACACGGGCGTGTTCACGCGCGTACACACACACACACACACACACACACACCCCTCTTCCCCCTCCCACACTCTCCCCCGCACGTATGTACACACACACACTGTCCCCCTTTTCTTTCCTCCCCCAGTCGCCCTCTTGCCGGAGTCTTGGTGGCGCAGCGGTTCAAGGGCTTGGCTGCTCTCCCAGCGGCTCCCAGGGAAAACGATGTGACCTGGACACGGACTGAGAGCCCTGGAGATGCTAAGGGGCTGCTCTTCTCTGCCTGCAGGGTGGCTGTGAGTTAGGTCCCACTGGATGGCAGGTGAGTTCCATTTTCGGGTTTCCTCCTGGCCTCCACACCATCGCCTTAATCACCTCCCTTTCTCTCCCCACCCGCCTTCTGTCCACCTCTATTTGACACGGACGTTCCTCTTCCTCAGACACACTACTCCCCTTCCACCCAGAACCCCCTTCACCCACCCCTGTCCCTCGGGTTGGGTGACAGCCTGGCCTGGCATGGACACCGGTTCAGTGGAAGAGGAGACAGTTTGCAGAGTTCTGGGATCTGAAGTCTTGAAGACTCCAACGGGCTCGCAGAGACAGACCACCAGGGGTCCAGCGCCTGCTTCTGGCCACCACTGAGCCCCCTACCCCAGGTCTAGACCCAGCAAGGAGCGGGAGCCCTGGGGCTCCCTCCGGACCTGGGGGTTGGTTGCAGCCAAGTTGCCTCTCAAACCCACTGTCACGGAGTCAGTGCTGACTCAGAGCGCCCCCTGTGGGCTCCTGAGGCTGTCAACTAGAGTAGAAAGGCCCCCTTCCCCGACTTTCTCTGGCAGAGTGCATGGTGGTTTTGAACTGCTCACCAGGGGGATCGAAGCCCAACAAGTCACCGCTGCTGCCACCAGGGCTCCTCAAGTTAGCTCTAGGCATCTTATATTCTATAAGAGACGGAACTTTGCCAACCCAGTGCCGGCACCCCTGTCTTTGATCAGCATGAGTCCATTATACGGCTATCATGTTGCTGCATTTCATTCGGGGTTCTACCTCCTTGTCCCTTACTCTCTGATTTCCCAAACAGGATATCCTTTCCTAGCCTTTGGTCTCCTACAAACCCAAACCACACTCACTACCCTGGAGGGGACACTGGCTCAGAGAGACCCTACAAGACTGGGTAGAACTACGCCTGTGAGTTTCTGGGTGTGTAAGGATAGAAACCTTCATCTCGCTCCCTCGAAGAAGCTGGTGGTTTCAAACTGCTGACCTCGCCGTTAGCAGCCCAACATGAAACTCTGCCGCTGGGGATCAGATGAGCCAAGTGTAAGACCCGGTGTGCAGGGGGGAAACCCTGGAGTTAAGGTCTAGAAATCAGAGGTCCTGGGGCAGAAGGGTTCATTGAAACCAATTATTGTAATACATTTAAATACGGGCAAAACCAAATCAATAAAACTTCATAAAATCCCCAAGTGGGCTGGCTTGCTCAGGTTGAAGGTAGTAATGTAGAAAGCAAAGTGGGAGGAGAGCCTTGGGAAAGGGCTCTTCTCTCATGAAAGCTTTTCTGGGTATGGGAAAAAATAAAATTTAAAGAGCTCATCATCCAGATGAGAATTCTGAGCTTCAGAGGGAAAAGCAAAAACAAAAACAAAAAACCTCACCCTAAAGCTCAAGGGTGCTGCACTAATGGCACAGGTCTCAGCATCTCCAATGGGAAGAAGGCTGGGTGAACAGGGTGGCCTGGGGTAGCCAACCCACTGTCAGGTAGGTGCTTCTGATTGCTTGGAAAATCTGGTACCTGGTATGGGGGTAAAAGGGGCATCTCTGCAGAAGCTGGGCAAAGGAGAGCCAAAGGGAGCAGGCTCAGCTGGGCGCGAATATGGGATATATGTTGGCGATGATGACTGGTAGACCTTAGGGACCTGTGCTAGGTTTGGTCTGCAGAGGAGACATGATTCCCTGGTGCTCTGAGTTCACAGCTTCTAGAAGGGGCTCTGATGAACACCATGAACACGTCCATCTCAGGAGCCTCCAAGCTGGTGTCCTGGACTCAGTCTTGCTCACCTGCAATCCACAAAGCAGCCCAGGTAATCTCAAAAAAAAAAAAAAGGTGTACATCACATCATGGAGCTTCCTGCTTAAAACCCTCCTCGGACTTTCTGTGAGTTTACACACCCCATGCAGTCAATTCGGCCTCAGAGATACCGTGTAGGCCAGGGTAGAACTGAAGCTGTAAATCTTTCTGAGAGCAGAAAGTTTCATCTTTCTCTCACAGAGTGGTTGGTGGATTCAAGCTGCTGCTCTCACGATTACCAGCTCAGTTCATAGCCCACGAGGCCACAGGTACTTCTGTGGTAGTAAGAGTAAAACGGAAACTTCTTATCACGTTCCCCAGGTCCTACACGCTCTGACTGCCTGCCTCTCTGATCCCATCTCTTGGGGCTCCCTGCCCTCTCATGGTGTCTCTGTTCCCAAAGCAGGTGGAGAGAACCTTCCACAGACTTTCTGCCATGACTGTTTCCTCTGCTGGGAATGTGCGCCCATGTTGCCCAGCGACTGACGCCCCTTCATTCCAGTTCCAGCTCAAATCTCACTGCCTCAGTGAGACCTTCCAGGACCATCTCATGGAAGGTGCTCACCTTCTCACAGTGTTTTTCACACCAGCCCTTTTAATTAGGACCTCATAACTTACTCCTATCTCAAGTGATTTTATCCGTTTCTTCGTATACTGAGTGTCTATTTGACCCCACTAAAATATAACATCCAGGGAAATGGGGTTTTGTCTGTCTTCTTCATCAGGTGTCTGAAAGTCTACAGCCAGAAACCAGCTGCCATTGACTTGCTTCTGGCTCGTGGTGACTCCGTGTGAAGAAGCCATAGTGTTTTCAAGGACTGGCTTCAGAGGTGGATCACCTCTCTTCTGAGGTGCTTCTGGATGGGAAGAGACGCTCCTTTTGGTCAGCAGCTGAGAATGTTACCATTGGCACCCCCCAGGAACTCCAGGGACCGCACCTTATATTGTTGTTAGGTCCCATCAAGATGCCTCTAACTCATAGTGACCGCACGTATAACAAAAGGACACATTGTCCAGCTCCTGGGCCATCCCCACAACTGTGATTATGTTTCAGCCCGTTGTTTCAGCCACTGTGTCAACCCATCTTGTGCTTAATGAAGAGGGGCGATGATGTTTAGAAAAGCGTAAAAAAAGATTCTATGGAGGGAAAAAGAGGATTGTTTCTGAAAAGGTCACTTTAGCACCAGGTCTTTAAACGAAAGTCAAGTTTCAGGAACTGGAGAAGAGGGGAAAGGCCTGGCAGGCCGAGGAAGCGCCGGAGGCTTTCCTCCAGTGCCCCATGGTGGGTAGAGCTGCAGCTGAAGGTAGAGGAGCAGGAAGAGCAGGGGGCAAGGCTGGAGAGGCCTGCAGGATCAGACAGGGCTTTGAAGACCCGTGCAGAAGTTTGGGGAGTTTCCTGTGTGCAGAAGAGGGGGGCATAGCAGATGTTTGACTTGGGAATGACTAGAGAAGTGAGGAATTATGCCCTGGGGTCAGGAAGGTTCTAGAGACATTTGCCTCTCTGCAGAACTCTCAGGGCAGAAAGAGTGAAAGAGAGAAGTGCTTGAACCCAAGGTGGACCTAGAATGAGAAAGATTTCGTCCAGCTAGTGATAGCCTGGTGAAGGGGTTGCTTAGTTATCTAGTACTGCTCTAAGAGAAATAGACATGTGAATTATTTTTAGCAGCCAGACATTTATTCTTGCACAATTTAGGAAACTGGAAGTCTGAACTCAGAGGGATAGCTCTCCGTGTATGTGTGCATGTGTGTGTGTGTGAGTGTTGATTGATTTGGGGAAAAAGGCCTGTGTCTTCTTTCACCATTTGTGGTCGAAGTGTTGGCTGTCTCCGTGTGTTTCACACCAATCTCTCTCTGGGTCTAGGACGTTGCCAACACAGGGCACCTGGATCCAAATGAGTAGTTTCACTCCCGACTCTTCTTTCTTGATGGTAATGAAGTTTCTCTCTCTCTCTCTCTGTATCTCTGTCTTTCTCTTTCTCTCTCTGTACTCACTTTACCCTCCTATGACTCGAGTCAGCAGGTTGCTTCCCATCATAATCCCCTTTCAAACAATTGACTGATCACATCACATTGCATCTGAGGAATGACTGCGTCGTTACATAACTGTTAAGCCGCAGAGAATGGTGTTCCAGTCAAGGTGACACATATGGTGGGGGTGGTGGTGATGGTGGGATGTCACAATTCAGTTGATGACAGGATTATCATCTATCATATTTACAGCTCCTCCCAGAGGGAATTTGTGTCTGAGTCTTTTCTGGCTACTACCTGTTGGCAGAGGCGACCCGCATCATTTCCCAGCAGAGAGGCTTTAGGGTCGGTGTGGGCCGGCCTTTCCTGTCTGCTGTGAGCCTGGCACTGTTCTAGGCATGTTTTCGGGGAAAGACTACTCCATCACCATGGGTCTTCCAGCGAAGTCCCAGACCCACATCCACCCCTCTGACTCACCCAGCTGGCACTGCTGAGCCAGTGAATTCTGGCAACCCCATACGTGTCAGTATCTGAATGTGCTCTAGGGGATTGTCTTTTCTTTGTAAAACTGTGGTTACAAGATACATAACCAGGCACCTGCCATGCACACCTTGCACACGTACGAGTCAGAGATGTTGGTTATATTCTTCGCCAAGTACAACCACTAACTCCATCCTTCCCCAAATTATACTATGATTAGCATAAACCCATTACCCCCACCCCAAGCAATAACTCTCCCCTTCCCCTCTCTGTTTCCCTTACCTGGCAACCCTGAATAAGCCTTGATTTTGATGTCCCTACATCATTGATACAGCTTTCAATGACTAGAAGTAGGGCTGATGGCTGGGCCTGCCTACTTAGAGGCACGTCTGAGTGGACTCGAATCTCTCATGTGAATCAGTCAGCAGCTGAGCACATGAACTGTGTATACCACCTACAGATGCCACAGAAAACCCACAACCCGAGGGACAGATACATGGTGCTGTAAACCCTGAGACTGTAAGAGTCATTTGCTATCTCTGGGCAATCACACTTCCCTTGGTCTCTCTCCCTGAATTGGAGGGTTTGGCTAAACTGGCACCAACAGTTCCCAGCTGTGGCCCCAGTTCAGCTCATGCTGCTTTGTAATGTCATGCTCCTCCCACCAAAGGGGGAGTCTACCTCCCTTTCTCTGTCGTCTGGACTGACCTCCTGACTTGCACAGGCCACTAGAGAATGGAGTCGGAGTGATGCTGCTAGACTTCCCAGGATAAGGCTGAAGAGATCGGGAAGCAACCACTGTCACCCTTTTGGAATAGCGTCCCAAGAGCACTGGGTTGTGAGAACATCTGCTTTCAGAGGTGCCCTGGAGAGAGATGCTCACTTCTCTCCAGCCCTGCAGCTGACACTTCCACTGAATACAGCCTCACACGTGAGCTCAGGCCAGACCAGCCTGAGCAGAAGCAGGAGAAATGAAAAATTCTTGTTTTAATTCAATAAGTTTGGCGTGGTTTATTGTAAGGCAGTGAAAACCTAGATAAAGGGGCTTAAGCATGTCAGGTCTTATCTTTGAGCCCACTTTGCTGACAGAAGAACATGCAAACAGAAACTCACCTCCCCTGTCAAAACAACCAACCAACCAACCAACCAAACAAACAAACAAACAAACTCACTGCCATCAAATCGATTCTGACTCGTAGAGGTCAGCACCCTAACTCATAGCCCACTAGCCACCAGCTTCCTGCCACCATGACCATTCCCTTTGAATGGATCAAATGACCACTTCAAGACCCAAAAGACAGCTTTTATGCAAGGACCGCATACAGAGGTGTAGGAACGAAGAAGAGGCTATGAAAACAGGAAACCAGGAGGAAGTGGGTTCACTGATGGTGATGAAACAGTAGGCGGATGACTGCAACGAGAAGCTTAGGGTCTGCTTGGGGAAGCTTCACCTGATTCCCAAGAAAAAAATCTTACAGTAAATAAGTCAAGTGAGTATATGGAGAGCGTCTGCCTCACAGAGCCAGGAAGAGACCCAGGAAGCAAGTGGATACTATATCTGCTCCTTCAACAAATGTTGACTGAGCGCCTACTCTGTGTCAGACCTTGGGTTGGCTGTGGGCTGCAGTGATAAACCAGACAGACAAGGATCTGACATGCCAGAGGGAGGAGAAATGATGAACAAGGCTGATAATTTCAGCGGCAGATAATTGCTATGAAGAAAATGAAATGGGGTAATGCAATTGAGAGTGGCTGGGGTGGCACTTTGTTTAAGAGAGCCGCTGGGGAAGGCTTTTCTCTCTGAGCCAGGCAGAGATGACAAGGGTAAGCTGCATTCTATCGGGTGGGGCATGGGTGAGGGCAGTGGTGAGTTCAAATGCTCTGCAATCTCTCTCTCTCTCTCTCTGTCTCTCTCTCTGTCTCTCTGTCTCTCTCTCTCTCTCACACACACACACACATTTCAAAAGAGACTGGTGATCTCTTGTGCTTTAGGGCAGGACTGTGCTCCTCAGGTCTTTTCTTGGCTTCAATGTTATGGAAGCAGGTCCTAAGCCATTAGGTTAGTTGTGGCTGTTTGGTGCCAATGAGCTGACTCCGACATATATCGAATCTGTGCACCACAGAAGGAAACACTGCACAGTTCTGCACCAGCCCACAATGGTTCCTATGCCTGAGCCCATGGGTGCAGTCCCTCTGTCCATCCACTTGGTCAAGGGCCCTTCTCTCTTTCACCACTCCTCCACCTTACCAAACTGGGTGTCCTTCTCCAGGGATGCCTCTCTCCCAACAGTATATCCAAAGAACACATGACAACGTCTTTCCTTCCTTGTCTCTAAGGAGCACTCTGACCTTTCTGCTTTCAAGTCAGATCCGGTTGTTCTTCCTTTCAGTTGCCCATAGGGCTTTTGGTAGTCTTCTCCAGCACTGAAACTCAAAACGTTTTCTTTAGCTTGAACGCATTCTCAAATACGAAAAGGCTAAACAAAGGCCACGATCATTTGGTTAGATGCGAAGAGTAAACCATTGTACCACCAGTGGTGGGTTGGGATAAGGGATGGACGGGGCCTTGCAAATACCCTACCCAAGGATTCTGAATGCCTTACCTACAAGTTTGTTCTCATCAAGGATCATGGAGATCAGCGTGGCTGCGGGCGAGGGAAGAAGAGGGTTGGTGGGGTTGATGCAGGGTCTTGTGGGCTACATGTAGACATCACCCGAAGAGTAGTGGGGAGTCACGGGAAGCCTTTCAGAGAAGGGAGGGTGCTCCATACACTATGAGATGTTCAGTTATGTACTAAATGTAAAAAATTTTGCCCACCGGTAAACCCTTCCCTCATGTAAGGAGTCCCTGGGTGACCCAAATGGTTAAGTGCTTGATTACCCACCAACAGGTTAGTGGTTCAAACCCATCAGAGGTGCTTGGAGCTTTGTCCCTCAAAGGACACATCCCTTAAATGCCCATGGAAGATTCTATTCCACAGTCAGGGGCTTGCCATGAGTTGGAATCAAGCTGACATCAATGAGCAATCAGATCTGTACAGATCTCCAGAATCTAGTCTAGCTCATCCCCACCTGAGGCACCATCGCCCACTGCTCCCCACCCCGATTTTCTTAAATTTGACTCAGCTCAAATGTCACACACACACACACACACACACACACCCTCCTAAGCACTCTCCCCAACAATGTTGAACCCTCCCAATTATAGCACCCTGTTTCCTTTCCCTCATGGCCTCCCCATCTTGCAGGAGCGCTTTGGGAGCCAATGGCCCAAAATACCTCATTGCTCTGAATATGTAATAAATACCATTTTTCAAAGGAAGCCGGAAGCAGCTTCTCATTCGGAGCAAGCCCAAACCACTATTTGACCAAAATAGCTAAACATGCTTTCTTTAGAATGAGTAATCTCTGCTGAGTCTGACAGCTTGAAGAAAAAAAATTAACAACAATTAAGATAATGAATGACATGGCATGGTGATAATGCTTACTGGATTGGTCTGTGGAAAATTCCAAGGAAACGCCACTGGATTTTGTCACCATTGATCTCTGGTCCTTCCCTGGGCTCTGCCATAGATTGGGGTTTGAGGTGGCACACCTGGGGGTGGGGTGACAAATGTAGGATGGAGGATTTCCTGGCTGCCACAGGCTTTGGGGGTCTTGAGTCGGGAGTTGCACAGCCTGTGGTCTGGGAGTTCCCCAGAGGAATGAAGCTGGTCTGGTGCCACCAGAACTGCCGAGGGGAGCGGGAGCCTGGGTCTTTCCCAGCACCTATGCACCAAGGTGTCTTGGGAAACAGGAAGGAACGCCCTCCCATAATGTGCACCCTGGGCAGGGATCTTCATAGAACCCATTGCAATCCAGGGATTTCTCCCTCGTGGCGACCTCTTGTGTGACAGGGGACAGTGCACAGTAGCGGGTTTGATGGCTGGCTCTACGGGAGCAGGTCAGCAGGGTTTCCTCCAAGGCACACGAGGTGCTCTTGAAGCCCCAGTCTTCCTGTTGGCGCCTGAATGTGTTAACGGTCTGCACCATGCAGGCATTCTGGGTTCTCTATAGCTGTAAAATCAAAACAAAACTCACTGCCACAGAGCCAATTCAGACTCATGCTGATCCTATAGGCCAGAGCAGAGTGATCCCTGTGGGTTTTCTAGGCTGTAAATCTTTACAGGAGCAGACAGCCTCATCTTTCTCCTACAGACTGGGAGGTAGGTTTGAACCACTGACCCTTCCATTTGCAGTCTAATGCTTACCCCACACTAGAGTCTTCTTTATTCTGCATAAGCATCATCTCAAAAAAAAAATCCTACCACTGCCTTGTGAGGTTAAAAAGCAAAACAGAAAAGGAATCAAACTGGTTGTCATCAAATCCATTCTAACTCATAAGAACTGGGTGTGTGGCAGAGTAGAATGACCTCATAGGGCTTTTTAAGCCAGTGATGTTTGCCAGCAGATCACCAGGGCTTGCTTCCAAGGCACTCCTGTGGGGTTGCAAATAGCCAACCTTTAGGTTCATAACTGAGTGGTTTGGGCCACTCAGAAACCATCTCTCTGAGGTAGTAGTTGCTGTTGTCAGTTCTGACTCATCGTGAGCCCATGAAACACACCCTGCCTTGCCCCATTTTCACACTTGTTCCTTTGCTTGAGTCCATCGTTGCGGTCACTGTGTCAATCCATCGTGTAGAGGACATTTCTCTTTCTCTCTTCCTTGCTGCTTTCTCAAGAATGAGGTTGCAGTGGTGGTCGTTGTTAATTGCCATAGAGTTGACTCCGACCCGTAACAATCCCTTGCTGGTTCCTGTGTCATCCTTCCCGTTGTTCCTCTGTTTGAGCCCATGGTTGCAGCCCAGTCTCAACTCCTCTCTTCCCCTCTTCTGTTGCCCTTCTGCTTGACCAGTTGTGATTCCTTCTCTGGGGACTGGTCTCTCCTGACAACATACCCCGAGTACGTGAGACAGAGTCTCACCACCCTGGCCTCTAAGGAATACTCTGGCAGTACTTCTTCCCAGACAAACGTGTTTGTTCTTTTAGCAGTCCGCGTTGCTTTCAATAGTCTTCTCTAGCATCACAATTCAAATGCATGGGTTCTTCTTCGCTCTTCTTTATTCAGTGCTCAACTTTCACATGTTTGTGAGGTGATTGAGAATACCACGGCTTGGGTCCTCAAAGTCTCATCTTTACTCTTCAATACTCTGAAAGAGGTCTTGTGCAGTAGGTTTACCCAGTGCAAGCACAACTTTTGATCTCCTGGCTGCTGCCTCCCTGAGCATTGATTGCTGGTCTAAGCAAGACAAAGATCTTTGACAGCGTCAACCTTTTCTCCCTTTATCGTGATGTTCCTTCTTGGTGGTGTTGTGAGGATTTTTTGGTCCTTCTTGATATTGTGTTGTAATCCATACTGAAGGCTGCAATCCTTGATCTTCATCCTCAAGTGCTTCAAGTAATATTATTTCCCTCGGGTTATAGCTGAGAAAAATGAGGCTCAGATAGTTGAGGATTTTTCCAAGGCTGCAAGAGTGTCTTCCAGCGTTCACAGCTGGAAATGGAATGTTGGGTTGTCCACAGGGCAACATCTGCCACTAATGAAGACATGTTTTATTAAGTTATTGGTGCCCAGAAGGTCAGTGGTTTGAAACCACCAAATGCTCAGAAATAGAAAGACTCTCGACTCCGTAGAAAGGCACAGAAACCCACAGGTAAGATCACTATGTGTCAGAATTTACTTGATGGCTGTGAGAGTTTGGTTGTTTGATATGATTCTAGAAACAATAAAGTTTGTTGGAAAAATTCAAACCATATAGGTGACAACACGAATCTTCTGAAATCTCATTGCCCTAGAGATAACATCCTGAACAATTCAACCTACATGTCATCCCAGATATTTAGCTGCATATAAAAATATTTCATGCATTTATTTGCAATCATGGAACCTCATCACACAAACTATTCAGTCATCTGTTTTTATTTTGCATACACAGCTTCTATTAAGGGAAATGGCAAGATAGCAAGGGGTGGTATGTGATGAATTTCCTACATGATAAACTTAATCAATGTTACTAAACTCCTCATTGCTGCAGATGAGAAATGCGGGCATGCCATAGTCAGAGCCTTTCTCTAGGTCACAATATAGATGTTGGCCAGGGTTGGACTCTCTCCCGAAGGCCAGATAGGGAATGATCTACTTCCAAGTTCACTAACATATAGCTGTTTGCAGGAATCAAGCAGGTTTATGGTTGTTGGACTGAGGACTGAAGGTCTGAACGGAATCTGCTTTCGGTCCTTCACCACGCGTAATTGCCAACGTAACAACTGACCAAATGAAAACAACCAGGGGAGACTCTTTAAAAAGCTCATAAAAGCCAGTTGTGCCCATGCTCACGGTATCTCCATGTATATACCCCATGGGTGGCTTTCAGATTTTTTTTTTCAGAAGTAGGTTGCCATACCTTTCTTACAAGGCACCTTGGGTGTCCTCAAATCACCCATCTTTCCATTTGCAGCAAAGTGCATTGATCATTTGCACCATCCAGGAACTCCTGAAAGCTAATCAGAGGTGATATCCACTCAGCATTGAGGATTTCTACTTTCTAGAAGCAATTTACAGGTCCAACCCACACTCAAGGGGAGACTATTACACAGTCGCATGCATACTTGGGAGGTAGACATCCTTGGGGGTGATCTTAGAGGCTCTCTTTTCCTGTGTATCACTTATTGAATTGTTCTATTGATGAGCTGCTAGATTGCTTTCTAGATGTTGTTTTCACTAATAAGATCAAAGTAGTCATCTTTGGAACTACATCCTTGTGAATAAGTCTGAGAATTTCTTTGGACATCTTTTCAAAATGGAATTCCCCTATCTAAGGGGATTCACGGGTGTGTGCTCCTCCAAATGTTGACCAAATATGTTTGCTCAGCAGCTGTGTGCAAATGCTGACTCTTCTCCTCCACCCTGGCCAACACCAACTTTTGCAATCTGCTAACTAGTTTTCAGTGATAGGTGAAAATTGCTATTTCAGTGTTTTAATTTTCAAATCTTCATAAGGTGAACTATATTTTCATCTGTTATCAGATGGGTGTTTTGATTATGGATTTTTGGTTGCTAGGAGCCCACACCCATGTTTTTCATTTTTAATTGGAAATTAATACAGCTATTATATCATTCCATAGTTCAATCAGGTCAAGTAGAATTGCACAATTGCTACCACAATCAGTTTCCAAACTATCTTTTTCTAAACGGCCTCCTTGACATCATCTCATTTTTACGGCACCACCACCACTGTACCCTTCACCCTAAAGCACTTACTCTACTTGCTGTCCCTTTAGGGTGAACCAATCCTAGGTTGCATAAGCCAAAAAACAGGAAAGCATGTAACACAACTTCAGGAGGGTGACCTCCAATGACATAACACCTCAGAGACACACCCTACTATGAGCAAACAAAAACCATACAAACCGAAAATACAGAACAGTTTGGAAACGAGATCAGGTCCAGTCTGCATCCTGGGTGAGTGGGGGGAAGTGTCTGTTGACAAGGTTTAACTGTGGAAGAACACAAAGCAGCTTCTTCACGAAAGTACCATCTGGTCTTGTGGAAAGTGGAACACTGTCTTTACCCAGCACTGCAACCACTCCCTTCACGGCGCCTTCTCTGGGGACCCACGAGGCCCCTCTTGGCTGCTTTGGCTCCACTTGCTTCCCTTCTCTGACTGATCAGCTCTTCCGAGTACTCTGATGAATAAGAGTCCTCTTGGCTTTCTTTCTCTGTCCAAAGCAACGCATCTCAATTACACGACCTTTAATTCCTGGGGATGTGTACAAAATCAGAACCAAAGTGGAATCCTGATCAAGAACTAGTCCTTGATCTTAGAGATATTGGCAATGAGCAACTCGATGGGTATCCATCCATCTAGGTTTTTCTGATCAATGGATGCTAGATTGCTGCTGCTGCAGCTGCTTGTTGTTCAGACTTGTCCTGAGTTATTGGCCACGGTCTGTCACTGACCACTCAGCATGTCCCTAGCACTGATCTGAGATGTTACATGCTTTGTTGTTGGCTGCTGTTGCGTTGACTCTGACTCATGATGACCTTGTGGATAGCAGAATGAATCATTGCCCAGACCTGTGTCATCCTCACACTTGCCAGCAAGTTTAAGTCCCTGGTTGCAGCCAATCATTCCCCTGAAGTGTCTCCCTTGCCCTCACTCACCCTCTACTTCCCGACACATACTCTGCATAGAATGATCCCTCCCAATGATGTACTCAAAGCAAACCAACTGGATAAAGTTTTGCTGTGCCCAAAAGGTTTTCTCATCGGCTTATTATCAGATGTAAATTACCAGGCTTTCCTTTCTAGTCTGTTTTAGTTTTGAAGCTCCACTGAAATCTGCTACAGTTTCAAATACTGGTCGCATAGCTTCCAGTGGCACAGCAACACATAAGTGACTACAGTACGGACCAACAGATAGATGTGGTGGTTCTGTGTTACTCAATTAAATAGGCACGTAAAGAAGATAGAAGCATTTTTCACTGTATAGATGAGAAGACGGAGGCTTACCACGGTGAAGTAATTTTCCAAATTGGGTTCATAAAGTCAAAGCCAGGCTTTCTAATGCAGGCAAAGTGGCTCTGAAATGCACACATAAGATACATTTTGGGGCTGAGCCCTGGTGGCGTAAGTGGTTGGGTGTGGGACTGCGGCCTGAGGGCTTGGTGGTTCAAACCCAGCGGCGGCTCTCAGGAGCAGCGCTGGGTAGCTCCCACGACCATCAGAGGGCAGTGATGCCCAAAACAAAACAAAATGATGTGATACATTTTAAGAAATAGATGTTAGAAAATGACATAATATCATATCCTAACCCGCTGCTTTCAAGTGTATATCCAAATACGGATGGACATGATTATTTTTAATAGCTGCACAACTGATGTGAGGACCACATCTGACTACACAAGAGATAAGGAGACTCCCCCTCCTCACACGAGCCCACGGTGGATTGTCTCAGGCATGTTTCCAACAGGCCAACACCCTCCACCTTTTTTTACACCAACCATTCCACCTAAGACTCTCTACTTCCCTGCTGGATTTCATTGCCTGGTCTCTTGTGGTCACACAGAACTCATATACAAAACTTCGATGTTATTGAGGAAGCTAACAGGTTACCACAAGCCAGAATCTTCCGAGGTCTAGTCATTGGCCCACTGTGGCAGCTCTCCTGTAAACCAGCAGCCACGTCTCTCTCAGGTTCTTAGCCTCTGGCTCCTGTGGTCTGAAGCCTGCCCTGTGCTCGATCTCACAGTCTCCTTGTCTCCTGATCTCTGAGCTGCTTCTTAGAACTGTCTCATGGTCTCCTTGTCTCAGCCTCTCGCCTTGGCGTGACATTGCCTCTCTTGCCTTTGCCGCTGCAGCCAGGCATTTCAAATACCCATTGGTGGTGGTGTTTGTTCCTTGAAAGTCCGAGGACTTTCTTCCAGTTTCTGAAAGACTTCTCTTATATGGACCCCTCTCCTCTAGCTATGTTTCACAAGCCTGATTTGCATGATCCCACCCCAGTCCTTTGGTGTGAGTTACAGAGACCTGGCCAGAAGTGCCATCTCAAGACATTTCACTTCACTTGGATGGCATTTCTTTATAGGATGAAGCCATCCGAGATCGATGGCCATTAAGTTGTTCCCAATTTGTCTTTTCAGGCATCTCTTATAAACTTTTAGGCTTGGCGCTGACTTTTAGGGGCACTGACTTTGACCTTGTCCTGAAAGGACCTTTCAGCTTCTCTCCTCCACCCACTCAGATGCAGTATGATTCATCTCTTCATTCAGGACTTCAAAGGAAAGGTTCTTAGAGGTCTCTGGCCAGCAGAGCTGCCCCTTCCAGAGACCAGAGGGAAAGCAGGTTCTTCAGGAAGGGCAGAGGACCAGACAGGCGGGTTACCTTCCCGTATTGCCTGTTCCAGTTTCCCCCTCATTTTTTTCTATTAGAGTGCTCTTCTTTTCCTTGGTGCCCTCTGCGCAGTACAAGCAGCATGCTCAGCTGCCAACCTGGAGGTTGAAGTTTCAAGTCCATGCCTAGGTGCCTGGGAACCATGCTCACAAAGCACCCATTTAAAGTTCTATGGTGGTATGAGGTTGCCATGAGTTGGTTAAGTTCTTTTTCTAACGGACTTATTAGGGATCTTGAACACCAAGCTCTGTCATATTATTTGCAAATCTATTTCCTTAATGTGCCTTTTGTCCCCCTGCCTTGTACCAGAAGCAGCAAATAATCAAAAGAGAAAAATAAACCCATTGCCTCCAACTCGATTTCAACTCACAGGGACTCTTTGTCAACTACTCAGAGCTTACTCCCAAAGCTGTAAATTATAACCGAGGCAGATGGCCACATCTTTCTTTCAGTGGGTGGATTCACACTACTCACTTTTGATTAACAGCCAAGGGTATTAGCCACTGGGCCACAAGAGCTCTTCCTTGTTCGGTAAAGACGTTTAATGTGGTGAGATCCACTGCTATTTTCTTTGCTCATTTCAGACCCCTCACATCAGGACAAGAAAGACTTTTTTCAAATCAAGATTATATCATCTTTCCCTCTCTTAATTTTCTCTGTCGATTTTTCCCACAAAAATGTGCCATTCTAACTAATTTTAAAGTGTGCAATTCAGTGGTATGAGTGATATTGACCACTATTTATTTTCAAATCCTTTCATCACTCCATGTAGAAAATTCTGTCCCCATTAAACAACAGCTCCCCATTTCTCCCTCCTCCCACTGCATGGTAACTGCTGGTCAATTGTTCTGTCTCGATGCATTTGCCTACTGTGATGGATACCGTCTATCAGTGGCGTACAATATTTATCCTCGTGTTTCTGATTCATTTCAGTCAGCATGCTTTCCAGGTTCGCTTACTTTCAGTAGCATTCAAATCTTTGTTCTAGGAACTTCATCTCTTTATGGCGGAGTCACACCCCATTGTTGTACATCTGGGGCCCCTGAGTGATGCAATGGCTAACCTTCTCAGTTGGATAACCCAAAGGTTGGTTACTTGCATTGCCCCAAAAGCCCCCTGGAAGAAAGGTCTGGCTATCTACTGAGAACAACTCAGCCACCGACAACCCGAGAAAGCACAGTGCTATGCTGACACACTTCGGGTCACACACACACGAGAACTAACTTGATGTTGGCTGCTCTGCTTGTACACGTGGTGTGCTTGTGCAGTCACTAGCTGATGGCTACTTGGGCTCTTTCAACGTCTGACTGATCAATAATGCCGCAGTGAACATTGACGCCTAACTATCTGTTTAATTCCCTGCTTTCTTTACTACTTTCAGGATTTTTTAACCTTTAAATACCCAATCTCTTTCCAATTTGGTGTTAAGCCAAGGTAATTATTTCTTAAGTAATTATCTCAACACCCCCGGCTTGATTAGGCCATCTTTCCCCCACTAACCTGAGACGTCCTTATGGCTGACTACCTTGCTGTCTGCTATCATGGCAAGCAGGGGCCTGGGAACTGAACAGTCTTGGATTCTGGGCCTTGCTATGCCATGGGCTGTGTGACCTCAGGCAGATTACTTAACCTCTTTGGGCTTACATGTTCTTGTTTACAAAATGGGGAGCTCCAGCGTTCACATATTGCCATGGGATAGAATCAGTGGCACAGCTGGTTTCTGCTCCAGTACCTTATCTTTTGTTTTTGGCTGCTTTCTGCAAGGTCAGCAGTTCAAATCCACTAGCTGCTCTGTGAGAGAAAGATGAGGCTTTCTACTCCTGTCAAGATTTATAATCTTGGAATCCCACAGGGGCCGTTGTACTCTGTCCTATAGTGTCATTGTGGGGAAACACACACACACACACACACACACACACACACACACACACGGTGGTTCCTGGGCTTGGTTCACAGCCAGTTTACTTTAAGTGTAGCCACCACCTGTTTGTCAGTGGACCTAGAACAAGTTTCAGCAGAACTTTTCGATTAAGACAAAATAGGAAGAAAGGTCTAGTGATCTACTTGTGAAAATCAGCCAGTGGGAAGAAACCCGACGGATTGCAATAGCTTGATCTACAACTGATGACATCTGACTGGATAATATTCCATTGCTTATGGAGTCACCATGACAGAGGTCAATGGCTGTGAACACCACCACCACCACCAGGTTGATAGCACGTCGTAGTAGTCTAGACTGTAAGTTCCTCTATAACAGGGATGGTCTCTGCATTCTTAGTAGATGACACATACTAGGTGCTCAATCAAAGCTCCAGAAACAATGAATGCATGTTCCTTTCCTTATTCTCTTTCTTGACCATTTTTCTCTTTACATTTTTCTTCTCAATTAATTCTAATTAATTTGTCAAGCTCTTCTTCCAAGAGCTGATGGGATTTTTATTGGCATTGCAACAAATTGATGGGGTAATTTGAGAAGAATGAACTTAGCCATCCCAGGACCATGTTCTGTGCTCTTTTTGTCTTCTTCTCCTCCTGCTCCTCCTGCTCCTCCTCCTCCTTCTTCTTGGTGCTTTGTAGAGATGCATTGTGTCTCTGCTATCGGCCTCGACTATTGGCCTGCAAGTCTACTCCTTGATCTTATTCGGGGTTTCTTGCTGTTTGGGAAAACAGCCTCTGCATTCAGTGACTGAGCATTTAGCATCTTGGATTAAACTCCTGCCTGCCAGCATGAGGGGTTGAGAAGACCGGCTGTGGAGTCCTGTCAATCCAGGCTTGAATTCACTAAACAGGGAGGTGACCTTCAGAAATCACCTACCCACCTCGAGTCTCTGTTCCTTTGCCTGTGGTTGCAAAGAAGCTGCAGATGCTTCCCAGGCTTGCTGTGAACATGAAGTACAGAGGTGATAGCAGGAAGCAGTGATAGACATTAGGAAAGGAATACGGCCTTTGGGTGGGGGTGCCTTACATGTAAGGAGGCAATCGCTGTCTGCTGTGGGGGCTGCAGGACACAGCACTATCACTAAACATAAATAATTGATAGCTGCAAGCAGAGCACAAGGAGAGGCTGGATTTTTCTCTTTCTTACTGTTGGAATGAAGACAGTATTTCTGACCGCCCTCTGCCCCTCTGGTGGCAAGGGGACCTCAGTGTTGGCTGAGTATTGATGTCACACTCCATGTAACGATTGTTAGAATTCTCAAGGAGAAGATTGATGTTTGGTGTGGAGATGCTGGAGGAAGAGGGAAATGGCTTTGCCCAAGCCTTTGAGACTCGAAGTTTGAAACCACCCAGCGGAGTCCCTGAACACAGGCCTGGTGGTCTGCTGCTGAGAAATCTTGGCCTTGCCAACCTTATGGATGGAGCATGGTTCTGCGGTGTGCCTGAGGGTGCAGCTGATTCGGTGGCAGCTACAAAACCACCTGGGGCTGGCGGTGGGGCACAAGGGGGTAAGAATTCTTGAGCAGGCAGTGTGGAGACCGAGGTGACCTAATTGCTAAGAGGAAGACAAGTGCCCTGCATGATGGGGATTTGGGAGGGGAGGCCCGGTCCTTTCTACCTCCTCCAGCCCCTTGCTGCTCACCCTTACTGCCTGTCAGGAGGGCTCTAACGGTGGCACCCCGGCCTCGGCCTTCCCCTCTCTGTGGGAGGCTTGAAGCTCCAGGCAGAGCAGCTGGACTGAGGTCTGAACAGCAGCTGCCTGGAATGTGTCTTTGGACATTGAAGGGCCCCACGTAGGCTTCCAGGTCCTGCAGAGGCCTCGTCCATCAGGAAGGAGCTTCTTGGCTCCCTCCCACTCCCAGGAGAGCCTGACAAGGGCGTAGGTGCTGGGGGCTGGCTCCGGCCCAGAGATCATGCAAGGTATGAGATGACGGAGGAGCCCTGGCCCGGCTCCCTGGCCCAGGCTCTGGCTGTGGAGCCTCATTCCCACGACTGCAGGGGATATGTCAGGCTGGAAGAATAAAAGAATTAATTGCAGCACTCTTTTCTGTTCAGCCAGCCTAACAGAACAGCTGTGTGTAACAGCTCCCATCTCATTGTTGGCCAATGAAGTTACCTGACATATCCTCTAGGATCATAGAAGGATCAGAAAGAGTTTAGTGGAAAGCAGAGGATGGGCAATAGAGGGACACTTTCCATAGTGAAGCAGAACCAACAAGGACAGGACCATGCCCTGGGATAGCCCCAATTGGGCTTCTTTACCCTTGTTGCTGAGAGACTGAGGAGAGGACCAGGTTCCTGAACCTGGACACAGAGGGGGTGAGATGGAGGGGAGTGCCTGGAGGAACTGCTAGGTCCCAGTTTCATGGGAGATAGCAAGCCCTGGTCAACGCCACAGCAGAGAAGCAAGGAACCTTCCTCTCTCTGATCTAGGTATCAATCCCCTCTTCCCCTTCCCTCTAACCCAAACAGGAGCCTGAGGGCAACGAGCTCTTGGATACGTGGGCCTGTGGGGAGAGAGAGAGAGAGAGTCTGGGGACTCAGAAACGTTCCACCAGTGCACAGAGAAACTGTGGATCCATCTCTGGGAGAGTGTTACTCATACACTTAATCCCTGTGACATCTCTGAGGTGGTAGCTGGAATTATCTGCACCCCTCTTTTGTTCTCAGGAAGCTGGGGCCTGGAAAGGATAACCACTTACCACAGGCCATTCAGTTACTATGAAGTGGAGGGGCAAACCCGTGAGGGATTGCTAGGGAACCCCCACCTCTGGGAGGCCCTAGCGCATAGCTGGCTTCCCACGTGGCCCTCGGTTATGAGATAGTCTAAGGAAAACTTTGGATACAGCAGGCTTCTGTAGTAGAATGGGGGTGGGCTTCAGAAGCAGGCTGCCCAGGCTCAAGATCCCCAGGTGTGTGGGGAAGTGTGTTTTTTCTCTGGGGAGTCCCTAAATGGTGAAAGCTGATTGTACACTCGGCCTGCTAACCAAAAGGTTGGAGGTTGGGGTTCACCCAGAGGCAACTCTGAAGATAGGTCTGGTGATCCACTTCTGAAAATTCAGCCATTGAAAATCCTGGGGAGCACAGCCCTCCTCTGACACATGAAGTCGTCCTGAGTCAGTATCAATTCCATGGCAACCGATTCCCACCCCCACCCACTCTTCTCTCAGTGAGCAGAAGGTTTTGAAAACGTACAAGACTTCCAGCAGGCTTGTAACAGCTGAGGGCAGCCATCTCATGTGTGTGTCAACTCCCATGTCCCCGTGTCAGCCCTGGGGCCTGCCCTCGGCTGTGAAGTCATCCTGTGTCCTAGGGCTAGTGGGGCAGACAGAGTCTCTGAGTGTGAACATCAGCTCGATCACTTAGCAGTTTCTTACTTCTCTGTCCACCCTCATAAATGGGGAGACTAACAGTACCTGCCATGTAGGATTACTTGGAGGCTTAAGAGCATAAACTGGATCACCTAGAACAGCTTGTGGTACATGGCAAACAGCAGGCACCTGTTAGTTATTGCTACTGTTTTACTGTTATTGGTGTAATTGTTGCCCTTGTTAATAGACACACAAGAGACCTCTGACCTCTCCAGGTAGGGTTTCTCACTCCTACTTGCACGTTAGGAGCCATCAGGAATGTTTTTCCATAATACATTACAGAATACAGTTGGCCTCATAGCAGCCAACTCAACAAGTCACTGGGGTTGGGTCCGAGCAAGGGTTAAGAGGTGGTTCTAGTGCTCCAGGACCTGAAATCTAGCAGTTAAGACACACAAATGGACTCATCAATGTCAAAAAAGGGATCACATTGGACCACAATGAAAACAGCCCAGGGAAGCCAGGATCAAGAGGAAACGAAGTGCTGTTGGCTTCTTTGTTTGAGTAGAAGTGGCTGGACCCCTGAAAACAAGAATGAATTTGATCAGGATTGTTGTCGATGAATGGGTTCCAGCTAGTGGAGAATCCATGTTCATCAGAACAAAACATGGCCTGTGCTATATGGCAAGGATTCTCTGCCATCTTCCTGGCTCAAGTCAACGCTCATAGGTATTGTGCATTTGGATGGAGTGTTTACCATCCCACAGGGCTCACCTTCCCTGCTCTCCATCGGTAGAGATTCATAAAAGGCTCATTGGTTAAATTTTTTGGAAGGAGATTTCCAGGCTTTTCTCCCAAGTCTGTCACAATTTAGAAACTCTGATGCAACTTACTTACCATAGGGAACCTGGCTGCATTTGAAACTTGCATTCTCGTTCCCAGCATCACAGCAATTCTCGAGTCAACACAAGATGGCTAAGTGACAGATAGACAGGAGAAAGGGTGGGAATTTGGACATATATGTAATCTTCAATAAGTGCTTCAAGTCCTCCTTGCTTCCATCAAATAATGTTGCACATGGTAGCTTGCTAATGAGTCTTCTTCTAATCATGATGACACATTCTTCTTCTTATAGTTCAGCTTCTCGAATTATTTGCTTAGTATACAGATTGAAAAACATGGTAAAAGAATATAATACTGCTGAGTCTTTACTGAGTTTGGACCATGTAGTATCTCCTTATTTTGTTCAAATGACTACCTCTTTGCTTGTGCACAGGTTCTGAATGAGTACAATGATGTTTTTTTAAATTATTTAATTATTTATATCGCTTTTCACCATACATAGTTAAATATACTGCGCCAAGCACCCCCACATGCCTGCCCTCATCAACATTCCCCCAACATCTGTCTTTCTACTTGGGCCCTTGATATGAGCTTCTCTTCCTTCCCCCTCCATCCTTTTCTCCCCTTTCCCCCAGTCCCCATTACTTTGCAATCATTATTGTTTTGTCATATCTTACACCGACCGACATCTCCCCCTGCCCACTCCTCCCTACGTCCGTCCTCCAGATAGCAGACAGTCTCCAGATCCCCACAGCTGGCTTCCTCTCTCCACCCCACCCTCCCTCCACCCATCTGGCAACTCCACTCCCACCACTGACCCCGAGGGGTTCATCTGCCCTGAGTTCCCTGTGTTTCCAGCTCCCATCTTCGCCAGTGCACCTCCTCCACTCCAGCTGGAACAGCAGGGCAGAGTTGGGACCAAGATGCTTGGGGGGAGGAAGTGAAATCCCCATTCTTCTTTGTGCTATCCATAGTTTGTTATGATCCATATAGTTGAATATGCTTGCATATTTAATAAAACAGAAGTCCACTTTTTTTCTGATAGTCACAGCTTTCAACTAAGGTCCATCTGATGTCTGCCGTGATGTCCTTCATTCCTTGTCTTCTTCTGAATCTGTCTTGAATGTAGTGCTGCATCTATTGTTGAATTTTCTCTAATGAAAATAAGGTACCTGCATTTGATAGAAATGAAATTGTTCAATAATTTCCACACTCTGTTGGGCCACCTTCTATTGAATTGGCTAGGTAGCTCTCTTCCAGGCTGAGTGCTTCCAGTGTGCATCAATTTGTTGAAACAGTTTAATTGGTATGCAATCAATTTCTGGAAACTTGTTTTTCTCCCATGCTTTCCGTGAAGTCTGGACTTCTTCCTTTGACACAATCAATTCTTGATTACGTGCTGTCTCTTGAAATAGTCGAATGCCAATCAATTCTCTGTGTATCCCTTCAATTTTTTGTATGTGTGATACCTCCTGCATCATTCAATATTTTGCTCTTCTAATCCATCAATATAATAAATCCATATTTGAATGTTTCTTCAGTTCTTTCAGCTTGAGATGTGCTAAGCATGCTCTTCCCTTTTGGCTTGCTACATCTTGCACATTTTCATTATGATTTTTTTCCCATTCAGTTCTTTTCATTCAGTTCTTCAGTTTTCATTGAGTTCTTTTAATTCAGTTCTTCCCTTTTGGCTTGCTACATCTTGCACGTTTTCATTATGATCTTTTTCCCATTCAGTGTCATAAGTCTCTTCCATTTGCTTTAGCTACTCTATGTTCAAGAGTAAGTTTCAAAGTCATTAATGTTAAATGTCGCCAACCCATTCTTGAAATGGTCTCAAAATTCTGGTGGGAGGCACCCTCTTGGACTTGTTTGACTTTTTTCACCTTCAACCTCAATTTGCAACAGAGCAATTGGTGATCTGCCCCACAACCGGCCACCGGCCTTGTTTTAGCTAACAATGTTAAACTTGTCCATCATCTCTCCACGACTGCATTTGTTTTGATCCCTAGGCATTCCACCTCGTGAGGTCTACTTGTGTAGTTGCCATGTATGCTGCTGAAAAAGAGACTGGTGATGAGAAAGTCATTGGTCTTGAAAAATCTAACTTTTGTTTTCCACTCACCAATAATTATTCATGCATCTTGATTGCATGCTTAATAGCATTTAGATGGAAGAAGATGATAGAGTTCATTAGTTTCTGAATCACTAGGTTTACTAGTTGGTGTGTACATTTGAATAACGGGGTTATTGATCTTTCTCATAGGCAGATGGATGCTATCCTAGGATAGGCAGCCTTGTACATCAAGATAGATCTTGAAGTATTCTTTTTGATAATATCCCTCTTGAATTTGCCCTTTCTATCATAGTAGTTTATATGGCTGTTCCTTTCAAGATGTCTGATACTGGTCCATTTCAGCTCACTAATGCCTTGGATACTGAACTCTGAGTGTTCTATTTCATTTTGGCAACTTTCAATTTTCCTAGATTCATACTCCATGCATTCCACACTCCAATTATTAATGGATATTTACAGCTGTGTTTTCTCATTTTGAGCTGTGCTCCAGCAGAAAGTGAAAGACCAAAAGCTTTTTTCTATGCACACCATTAAAGTCGACTTTACTTTGACAGGGCAGCTCTTTGCCAAGTGATGTTTTGAGTGCTTTTCAAGTTGAAGTGCTCATCTTTCAGTAGTAGATCAAACAATGTTCTATCACCTTTTAAAAGGTTTTATGTAGCTTATCCCTCAGAAGTGAATCACCTGTTTCCTCTTCATAGACTATTCTTATTCTGGAAGCTCTGTAGAAACCCATTCACCCTGGGGCTCCTGCTGGTAATTGAAATACCTGCAGCATATCTTCTAGTACCATTGCAATGTGCAAGCCAAACTGACAATCAAGCCGTGGATTTTATGCATTGAACCTGTGTTAGACAGGGTTCTCTAAAGAAACAAAACCATAACACCTATGATGATATGTATACAGTATATATGCATCTTGATTGCATTTTGATCAATTTCAGAGAGAAGAGATTGGCAGAATTCTTCAATTTCTTTTCTACTGAATTGAGTGGCTAATGTGTGTATTTGAGTGTGTATCAAACTGCAACCTTATTAATCCCACATGTTCTTATTGGCCAGATTTGCACAATAAACCCACCTATTGTAAAACTCTTCAATATTGCCAGGCTAGCTTGAATGCTTTTTTTCCTGCTCTTTCAGCTTGAGATATGCCAAGTGTGTTCTTCTTGTCTTCTCAAGTTGGGCTTTGAAATCTTCTGAGATGTTCTTTTACTATTTTACCTTTGAGAACAAGTGTCAGTCTCTCGTCTGACATCAATTTTGATCTTACCTTCTTTCCTGTCTTTTAAATGATCACTTACATTATTCATGTATGATGTTCTTGATATCAGTCAATAGCTCCTCTGATTTTGATAAGTTAGCACTCAGTGTGTCAAATATATTCTTTTGATGATCTTTAAACTCAGGTGAAATATGCTCAACTTGTTATTTTTTTGTGATGTCTTTTATTTTTGTGGGGCATCACTGCCCTCTGGTGGGAGTGGGAGGCCCAGCCCTGCTCCTGGAGAGCTGCTGCTGGATTTGAACCACCAAGTCTGTGGCCCGCAGTCCTCCACTCAACCACTATGCCACTGGGGCTCAGCCTGTTAAACTTATTATTTTGTGTCTCATGGGCTTACTTTGATTTTCTTTAACTTCAGTCTGAACTTGCATATCAATTGAAGTCTGTTTCACAGTTAGGCCCCAGCCTAATGAAACTGAGAGTTTTTCTATAATCTCTTCCCACAGGTGTAGTCAAGTTGATGTCTGTGTAGACTATTTGGGGAAGCCCAATTGTGTAGTCATCATTGATGTGGTTGATAAAAGGTTTTGTGATGAATAAGTCATTGGTCTTGGAAAAAAAAATACCATCATACAATCTCCAGCTTCATTCCTATCATGGAAACCATGCTTTTTGACTACTCATTCCTATGTTCTCATTCCTTTCATTTTCACTAGCAATTATCAATGTATCTTGATTGCATGTTGATCAATTTCAGACAGAAGAAATTGGTAGAATTCTTCAATTTATTTGCCACCGACTTGAGTGGTTGATATGTGTCTTTGAGTGAAAGGCATTAGTGAGCTTAGAAGGACTTCTATGAGCCATTTTGAATCTAACAATGAGATGGATTATTGGTAACAAGGTAGGCTGATATGAAGACTATCATTTATGGGAAAAAAAGCCACAGATCATCATTAAAAAGATAGGAAAGAAAAAAGAAACAAAATGGACGTCTGAAGAGACTCTGAAACTTGCACTGGCAGGTAAAGTATTAAAAAAAAAAAACAAAACCTACTCAGAATATTTCAAAGCACAGTTTGAGAAGACAAAATGAAGTATTATAATGAAATTAGTTAGTAATGTTGTTAGTAATGTAGTAATGAAGTTGGTAATGTAGGCATATAGATATTATCCTATCATGAACAGCATTGACTTCAGGATAAATTTTGTGATGTTCTTTTCTGGATGCTGAATGATGTTATTGCTTTTCAATTTATCACTCCTGGCATAGTAAATCAGCTCACTGTTAGATTCAAAATGGCTAATACCGTCCATTTCAGCTCATGGATATGTAAGCTATCAATATTTATATGTTTCATCTCATTTTTTACCTCTAATTTTCCCAGATCCATACAATTATTAATGGATACTTTCTGACAAAGAATCTCACGTTGAGGACTATAGTGAGTCTGATCCAAACCATGGTGGGTTTTTCTTTTGGTTGGATATGCATGTGAAAGTTGAACAATGAATACAAACTACCAGAGATTAATTGATTCATTTGAAGTAGGGTGTTGGCAAAGAAAAATGATTACAGTTTGAACTGTCAGAAGAACAAACCAGTCTTGGAAGAAGTATTGTCAAAATGCTCCTTAGACGTGAAGATGGCAAGACTTTGTCTCATGGACATTAGATGGGTTATCAGAAGAGAACAGTCTCTGGAAAAGGATGGTTGTTGAAAAAGAGGAAGAGGCTCAATGAGAGGACACAGCAGCTACAACAATGGGCTCAACCATAACAACAATTGAACCAGATGGTATTTCGTTGTAGTATTCACAGGGTCTCTATGTGAGGGAAACTACTCAATGACACCTGACAACAAGGATATATGGGCTACTGGTCTTTATGCCTGATATTTAATTTTTGATACATTAGATCATACTGTCTATATTCCAATGTCTCGTGAATATTTACAGCTATTCTTTCTCATTTCAAATTGTGCCCTTCAGGAAATAAAGGTGCTGAGAGCTTTGCTCCCTCCCTGTCATAAAGGTCAACTCTACTTTGAAGAAGTGGGTCTTCCCCATTTGTATTTTGAGCACCTTCCAAGCTGAGGTGCTCATCTTCTCACGTTCTATCAGAGGATTTTCAACTCCTACCTATACAGTTTTTTCTGTGGCTAACCCTTCAAGGGGGTTCAGTCTATTCTGTCTCAGTCTGGAAGCTCCACTGAAACCTGTTCACCCTGGGTGACCCTGTTGGTATTTTCAGTGCTAGTGTGACAGCTTCCAGATTGACTGCTGCATGCACATGGTACCGTATGTCAAACTGAGAGAAAAGTGGTGGTGACCCAGGCAATTTGGAAGATACTTTCTTTTTCCTTAGTGAACAACTTTTTAGGGGGAAAATTAATAGATTTCCAAAATATTTCAAATGGACTCTCCTAGTAAATTATTTTAAGTTCAGTCAGACTCTGAACTTGATGTCCAGGTTTCTAAAATATCCTTTTTCTTACCTTGATTTGACTCACGTCTTGAGCGCTCCGTGGTAGAATTTTCACCTTTCATTTGCAAGACTGCCATTGACGAAGAGCCAATGTACCTCCACAAAATAGAACTGATGCTAAGGGTTTCATTTTGCTTGGATCCATAATCAATGCTCATGGAAATATCAGTCAAGAAATCAGGGCTGAGCCCTGGTGGTGTAAGTGGTTGAGTGTGGGACTGCGGCCCACGGGCTTGGCGGTTCAAATCCAGCGGCAGCTCTCAGGAGCAGCAGTGGGTAGTTCCCACGACCACCAGAGGGCAGTGATGTCGCCACCCCCCTCCAAAAAAAAAAACCCAAAACAAAAACAAACAAAAAGAAATCAAACAGCACCTTGCATTGAATAAATATGTTACACAAGGCCCTGTAAGGTGTTGAAGAACAGCATTTCCACTTTGAAAACTAAAGTGCACCTGACCATCTCTGCATGTGAATGTGAGACTGTGATGAAGGAAGACTGCAGAAGACTCCATACTTTTGAACAATGGTGCTGGCAAAGAATCTACCATGGACTGCCAAAAGAATAAACACGTCTGTCTTGGAAAAAGGACAGTCAGAATGCTCCTTGGAAGCGAGGATGGTGAGACTTAGGATATGTTGTCAGAAGACAGCAGTTCCTAGAGAAAGACATCATGTTTAATAAAGGAAGAGGTTCGGTGAGCAAGAGGAAGCCCCTGTATGAGATGCATTGACCCTGTGATAGCAGTCAGGAGTTCAAACAAAGCAGTTGTGCAGATGGTTCAACACCATGGAGCATTTCTTTCTGTTGTATAGGGGGTCACTATGAATCAAAGTTGACCTGGGGGCACGCCACAGCAACAGGCATTCTTTCTCAGCAGGGCCAGGAGGCTTCCCTAGATTTCTAGATGTCTTGGCAAATCCCAATGTGGAGACCTTTGGGCATTTCTCCATCTCCTCCTTCTCTGAGCTGGAAAATGGCATCTTGGCTCCCTTTACATTCAAGCTGCTGACAGAAATGTGAAGGAAAAGCTCAGTTGCAGGCTTGGCTACCACCCACGGCCCAACCGCCCTGCTGTTTTTATTAGTCTTCTCTGATTTGGGTCCCAGGACCTCAAGGGCTGCCAGCTCCCCTGTGTGGAGGCTATTCATAGACTAGCGAGGACCTGACTCACGGGCAGGCAGCCAAACTCACATGGTACCCTCTCCTCTTGCCTGCCTGCAACTTCATGGTGCTGCAGTGGTTAAGCTGCCCAACCCACTGGCTGTTCCTTGAGAGAAATGTCAGTTCTCTTCTCTCTTAGACTATTGTTATGAGTGAGAATGGACACACCAGCCATAGCACTCCCCGCCCCCCCAATACACACACACACACACACACACACACACACACACACACTAGTTTTGAATGAATCAGTTTGCCAAGCCTTTCTTCTACCATGCCACAGGATGGATTCAAACCACTCCTGGAAATCAGTGGCCAATTGCAAACTGCCTGCTCCACTCCCCTATCCTTCGCTGCTCTCACCCAGCTGTGACTTCTTCCCAGAGTCTGAGCCTCTGGCGTTTTCTGAGCTTGGAATGTGCTTCTCATCTCTCCTTGTGTCACGGACTCTCTTTCTTCTCTGTCCTCTGGGGACAGGGCTGTGGTGCTCGTCTGATTTGGCTCACTGAACACTCATTTGGGGATTGATGTAGATTGTAGCTTGTAGGCTGTAGATTGATGAGGTAGGATCTCTGCTCTCCCAGAGCTGAGAATCCAGCCGGGAAGATAGGGAACAAGCAAATAGTTACTGCAAAGAGAAGTCATATTATAAATAAGTGAAATGAAGCGAAATCGTTGGAAATTGTAATGAGGGTCAGTGATATAAGAACATAGCAAGAAAAAGAAACATCAGACCTAGTGACCTCAGGTTTATTTAGATTCTTGCCATCCCCATGGTCAACTGAGCATAACAGTTCGAGGTTTTCTTGGCTAATCTTTACAGAGCCAGGCAGCCAGACCTTTCTTCCATGGGGTTTCTGGGTGAGTTTGAACTGCCAACTTTTAGGATAGTTATAAAGCACAGACATTTGTGCTACCCGGACTCCTTAAGAATAAATCAGCTAGGGGCTGGGGGTATTGGTGAGATGGAAGTGGTATCAGTATTGCCAGTCCATCAATGCAATGCCATGCAGTCACTGGAAATGTGTGTGACTACCTCTAGTGATGGGAAAGATGCTGAAGAGATGCTGTTGTCTTGGGCCACTAACAACAGACCAGCAGAAGCACCCCTGTCGTCACAGCTGGCTTTATTGTCAATGCATCCGGGGGACTCAGGGGGCTGCCAACAACAGGGGGAAGGGAGAGCCAGTGGGAGAGTGTTGCTAGAGGATTTAGATTTTTCCAAGGAGAGAAGAAGGAAGTGAGTTGCAGATCGGAGCAGGGGAAGTACAGGGCTTGGTTGTCGTAGTGGGTTTCTCTGGAAGCCACTGAAGACCAGCATTTGTATTCGTCAGAAGAAGGTGCTCAGTAGTATCTGTGGCAGTGGGGTGGCTTGTCTTTCTGTGTTGTGTGAACCCCAGGGGGAGCACATTCCAGTCTAAGTGTCATGTCTATGGGGCCCACTTCATATTCTGGGAGCATCTTTTATGTGCACATGAGAGCATCACCTTCTGATTCCCAGCAGAGTCTTTTCCTATATGCTCCCCCTTTTGCACTGACCATAGAAAAAAAAATCTGACTTCAAATTTTGATTAAAGTACAGCCACACAGACACACACATGATATATATTTGATATGCATGTATGTATAAAAGTCTATGTGCTACATATGGTAAATAGTATCATATATGTAAGGATTCTTGGTGGTGCCATGGTTAAAGCACATGACTGCTAACCCACTGGTTGGTGATTTAAAGCCACCAACTGTTCTGGGAGAAAGAGGAGGACAATCACTTCTGCAAAGATATCACCCTGTCCCCTTACTGGAGCAGACCAGGACAGAGGACATTTCTGGGATCATATGGAGGGGAAGCAGTGTGGTCTGAAACCCTCCCCCCCCCCAAACAAATGGAGCAAATCAAGAAGGGAACATACCTGGATAAATAATCCAGAGGAGAAAACAATGGATTCATGGTTCTGGGGGACCTTGTGTGTGTGGGGGGTGGGGGGATGGCAGAGAAGGAGGTGGTGTTAACAAACCCAGGGACAAGGGAACAACAGTGATCCAAAATCTGTGGCAAAGAGGATGTAAGACACCCAGTAGTCCTTGAACAAGGGTAATGTAACCAAGAGGAAATACTGAGAACAAAATGAAAGTTAAGCATGATAGTGGGACAAGAGAAAAGCAAGAAAAAAAAGAGAAAGAACAAGAAGGCAAAGGGCATTGATAGAAGCCTAAATACAGGTATATACATATGTAAATATACTTATATATGATGAAGGGGAAATAGGTCTATATGCATATATTTATAGGTTTAGTACTTAAGGTAGCAGATGGACATTGGGTCTCCACTCAAGTACTCCCTCAATGCAAGAACACTTTGCTATATTAAACTGGCATTCCATGATGCTCACTTTCCTGACATGATTGTTTATGACAAATGTGTGCACAAGCAAATGTGATGAAGAAAGGTGATGGTGTCCGGCTATCAAAATATATAGTGTTGGGGGGTCTTAAAGGCTTGATGATAAACAAGCAACCATCTAGTTTAGAAGCAACATGGAAGAAACACACCAACCTGTGTGATAATAAGGTACCAAAGGGATCAGATATCACAGAACAAAATCATATTATTGTCAATGAGAGGGACTGCAGATTGGGAAGGTCCATCTGTAGGCAACTGGACATCCTCTTACAGATGGGTCGTGGGGAGGAGACGAGCTAGTCAGAATGCATTGTAGCAATGATGAAGCATACATCTCTCTTCTAATTCTTAAATGTTACTCCCTCCACCCCCACTACCATGATCCCAATTCTATCTTACAAATCTGACGAGACCAGAGGATGTAGACTGGTACAGATAGAAACTGGAAGCACAGGGAACCCAGGACAGATTATTCCTTCAGGACCAGTAGTGAGAGTAACGATACTGGGATGGTGGATGAAAGGTTGGATAGAAAAGGGAAATGGATGACAAGGATCTATGTATAACCTCCTTTCTGGGGTATAACAGAAAAGGGGTGGAGATGTGGGACATTGTAAGATATGACAAAATAATAGTAGCAACTTGCAAATTATCAAGGGTTCATAAGGGAGGGGGAGTGGAGAAGGAGTGGAAAAATGAGGAGATGATACAAGGGCAAGAAAGAAAGCAAATGTTTTGACAATTTTGATGGCAGCAAATGTACAGATGTGCTTGATATAATGGATGTATGTATGGATTGTGATAAGAGCTGTATGAGTCCCCAATAAAATGATTTAAAAAAAAAGATGAATCTCCTACTCTGTCCTATGATGTTGTTATAAGTTGGAACTGATGGTAGTGGAATTGGTTTTAATATGTATGTGCATGTATATAACTATATATACTTCTCCCTATATATACACACATACATATATGATATATTATCATTGCTGTTATGTGCCATCAAGTTGATTTCAACTCTTGGTGACCCTGTCTCCATAGGGTTTTCTTGGCTGTCATCTTTACCAGAGCCAATTGCCACATCTTTCTTCTATGCAGTCACTGTGTAAGTTTGAACTTCCCACCTTTTGGTTAGCAGGCAAGCATGTAACGATTTTGCCACCAGCACTCATATAGAGCATGCATGTCATAAATGTGGATGAAAGAGCAAATAACTCCCAATCTGCTTTTTGGGGAGATTCATGGGTTTGGGTTATCGGTCTCATATTTTTTAAAAAGAAGAATTTATGGCTTCTACTGAAAAATTGTTGGAATATTTGTTCACATGGAACATGGATTATGCATGGCAGCATTTGCCTGGAACTAAAGGATTGCCCTGCAGTTCAGCATCCTACCCCGGACCCTGCCTGGCCATGTGTACTCATTTATCCTACCTGCCTAGTTCATGGATGTTCAGATTTGCAGCCTTTTTCTGACAGAAGGATGAACCAACTCTCTGGTGGTTGTTTAATCTAGACTCTTTCTAACGACTTGCAGTGGGTAGTCCCTCCCCCCTCCATCCATTCTCTACACTGTTATCCTGCTTTATGTCTTATGACACAACCTTGCTTAAAGATGAGGACTTGAAGCATTTGCTGATGAATATCAAGTCTTTAGCTTTCAGTAAGGATTACAACTTAATGTCAAAGAAGACCCAAATCCTCACAACTAGACCAATGGATGATATCATGATAAATGAAGAAAAGTTTGAAGTTGTCAAGGATTTTGTCCTGCTTGGATCCACAATCAGTGCTCATGGAAGCAGCAGTGAAGAGAGAAAAAGCTGTGTTGCATTGGGTAGATCTACTGCGGAAGACTTCTTTAGAATAATGAAGAGCAAGGATATTACCTTGAGAACTAAGGTGCACCTGAGTGAAGTCGTGGTGTTTTGCATTGCCTCATATGCATGTGAGAGTTGGACATTGAGTAAGGAAGCCTGAAGAAGAGTGGCTATATTTGGACTTTGGTGCTGAAGAAGCATATTGAAAGCACGATGGTCTGCTAAAAGGAAAAAGTATGGCCAGAGTGCTCCTTTGAGGCAAGGGTAGTAAGAATTCATCTTATGTACCCTGGACATGGTGTCAGGAGAGACCAGTCCCTGGAGAAGAGCATCATGTTGGTAAAGTGGAGAGGCAGGAAAAAAGAAGAAGGCCCTCCCAGTGGACAGATGGACAGAGTGGCTACATCAATGGGCTTAGGCATCGGAACACTTGTAAGGAAGGCATAGGACCATGCATGCTGTGCTTCATTCATGTGCACAGGGTTGCTATGGGTTGAAGCCAACTTGAGGGCACCTGACAACAGCAACATCATACCCTTCCTAGTAAATATTACTATCTGAAAGGATCTTGGCTAAATGTCCGTTGTCCATTTGCTCCTTTTGCTGGAATGCAAGCCCTGGGTTTGTTGAGTACCCTGGGAGACACTAGGAGATCCACCTGGATTGAATGGTGTACCTCCCAAATACATGGCAACTTAGCTGGGTCCTGATTCTCAGGGGTGTTGCAGTTATGTAATGATGGACTTGTCACCATGATGTCATCTGACATGATCAGCCAGCCAGCTATAAAGGGAGGGTTCAACCGTCCTGATTTGATATTAAGGGTGTTTCCCTAGGGTGTAAACTGCATCAGCCTTTATCTTACAAGAGATAAAAGGGGAGAGGGGTGAGCAGAGGAGGGACCTCAGCATCACTAATCAAGAGCTGAGCAGAACACGTCATTGGGAGGAAGGCACCAATGAGAAACTGAGCTGAGAAACTCTTAGACTCTGGGGAAGACTGCCGAGTCAATGGAGCTCTCCAAGGGGACCTGGCCCCACAGTTATTAGAAGGACACAAAAGCCTTCTTCAGAGCTGACACAGACAAAAAGCCTTCCTTCCCCTTGAGCTAGCACACTGATTTCTGACTTCTAGCCTCCTGGAAGTGAAGACCGAGAGAGATTAAACTTGGTTGTTAAAAATCACTCACTTGTGACATTTCTGCCATAGTTACAAAGAGAGATAGCTAACAGTGAGATCAGAACTACCTCTTGAACAAATGGTGATTACGGTAACCCTCTCACTGCAAGCCAGTTCTCAGCTATCCCTCACCCTGCAGTGAGCAGAGCAAGCAGTGAACGTGGCAGCGATTCCTTGCCAATCATGTTTCAGTGAAGTATTTTGAGCTTTCGGTTCATCTTCTCTCAAAGGCGTATAATGAAAGTTAGCTATTCTAAGAAGGGTAGGGCCACTCTTTTCCCATTTGGAACTCTGGAGAGGTGAATGTGTGAGCTCGTTGTTTCCAGAAGCAGAGGAAGAGAATGTCAAGCAAGTCTATTTCTTTTTGCCTCCCTTGGGTACAAAACCAAGAGGTTCTTCTGCCATGACCAATCTTCCGGGAAGACCATGGCAGGCATGGTTCCAGTGGACACCTCAGGGGACTGTGGGAATGTCGAGAACTGCCAGTCCCCACGGAGCAGGAGAGCAAAGTTGTCTGGAGTCTGGAAGGCGGGGACTGGAGCAGGAGGACTTCCAGAAAGCCCTGGGAGGCAAGGGTGAGACCATTGACATTTGGAAGCTTTAAATCACCCTTTATGGTCTCCCAAACTTCAGTTCCTGCTTCCTTTCTGGAAGCCTTGTTTAACTCCCCCACGGCAGAAGGAGCTGCTCCTTTGCTAAAGCTTTCACTAAATCTAGCTCACACATCAGTCAATGTCATCATCTGGTTGTATTTCTATTGTTTACTCAGAATTTGCTTCTTTTCTGGTCCCCTGCCTCTTGGATCATCAAAACCATGTCTGTCCAGAGTCTGTCCAAGATAGAATCAGCTATGTCTTTGCTAGAACTCCAACGGAATACCCCACACCTGTCAAGTGGGTTAGGGGGAACATCTATGTCTGTGCATACCACTTTCTTTCCCAGGAGGCCAGGACTATATGAGGGGACTTCAGTAAGTTTGTGGGAAAATGGAATTTAAAGATAATGGGATTTTCCACTGACTGTTAGAAGTCCCTTCATAGATTTTCACCTTTGTGTCACTAGCTCTCAGTTCAGAGAGTAGATCTCAGTGGTTGGGCGGCAGGATAGGAGGCGGTGGAAGGTTGCCAGGAGGAATTCTCAGTTCCATGTGCCACGTGTGGAGGAACAGTCATGATTACTCTGCCAGTGCCACCTTCCTCCATGATTTCCAATGAGAAGGACTTGCTATGGGTATGTGGTTTTGTCTCTTTTGAGACACATCCTTCCTTTCTCTCATAAAGTTGAGGAAAGGATGATCAGGCTGCCTATCAGTTTGTTGCTCTGGGATGTCTAGCGATGGCACTGGAAGCTATGCCACCAATCTCTCACATGCCAGCAAAGTTGCTGTAGAGTCTGTAGATGAAGAAGAACTAAGAAGAAAAGAAGGACCGGAAACAAAACATTGAAAACCTTACAAACCACAACAGGCTCCTGTGTGGTATATTGCTAGAAGATGAGATCTCGATGCCAGAAGACTCTCAGAATACAGTGGGCAAAAGTCAGGGATCCCAGCACTCCCATGATCAAAGATGACTCAGGACCAGACCGCGTTTCATTCCTGTGTGCCTGGAGTCTCCGTAAGTTGGAACTCACACAATGGTAAGGAACAATGGCAACAACATCATCTGTTAAGCTCTTACATTCCCCGTCATTAAAAACTATAAACAAGAGAAGGAAAGGCGTATGTCTGACTTGAACAATTAGAACTTTGTCAGTAGATTTCCACTATGATGCAGGCTGGATCTAATCTGGGTTCTGTCATTTTGGTTTGTATTATTCTGTGTGGTTTCTGTTTGTTCACAACAGAATGTATCCCAGAGGGGTAATGACTATAGAGGTCACCTTTTCAAAGCTGGGTTATTAGCTTTTTTCAGTATATGACATCCAGGATTGATGAACCTATAGGTCCTGAAAGTTTCCTTAAGTAGAATAAGGGGTTTGTTTTGTTTTTAATTCTAGGGAGGGACAAGTGATGAATGCCTTTGGCGACTAACCCAATGGCTAGTCATTCAGACCCACCTACGCATGTCTCAGAAGAAAGCTCTGGCAATCCACTCTCAAAAGATACCCACTGATCATTCTCTGGAACACAGCTTCAAGCCCCTATCTTTGGCTTAGTCTGTTGCTGCCATCCTGCTCTGCTTTACCTCTGTATTTATTCGCATGGACATTCAACAAGGAATCACCTTTCCCATTCTGATATTGTGTTGGGTGCTGAGAATAAGGCTGTGAACAAAACAGACCTGGTCTTGAGTCTCTTGAAGCTCAAAATTTATTTGGGAGAGAATTAAAGAAATTAAAAAAGATAGCTTTGATGGATGGAAATATTCTAAAGAATCAAAGGCATGCACTGATACAGAGAGACTGGTGAGGGGCCTGAAGGTTGTTTGAGGGAGAGGGAGAGAGACAAGGACATACTATCAGAAGACTCTAATCCCTGGAAAAGAAAGTTATGCTGGGTAAAGTCCAGAGTCATTGAATACGCTGAAGACGAGCAAGCACATGGATTGACTCTAAGAGTGGGATCTGGGCTGAGCCCCGGTGGCGTAGTGGTTGTGCGTGGGACTGCGGCCCACTGGGACGGAGGTTCAATTCCAGCAATGGGGCTGGGCCTCCTACTCCCACCACCGGAGTGCAGTGATGCCCCCCCCCCAAAATAACAAAAAACAAAACAAACAAACAAAAAAGAGTGGGATCTGTCATAACAACCATGGTGAGGACAGCAGGGGACCAGGCAGTGCTTGATTCTGTTGTAGGTAGGGTTGTGATGAGTCAGAACCCAGCCAATGGCGAGGATGAGCAACCCAGCTTTCATTTGTTACATCCACAAACCTGGGGATAGTAGGGTATAGTGGTGCTAGATTATTAAGACAGGAGTGGAGGTGAGGGAAGGGGAGCATTCCAGGCAATGAGAACAGCAGGTGCAAAGACCTTTCCCTAGTGTGGGAATGAGCCTGAGAGGCTCCAGGAAGAGAAAGAGGCCTTGTGATGGGAATGCAGCAGCTGCAAGGGGAGATACCAGGGGGAGAGGTGGGCACTTGCTTTGTAAAGTGGCTGCTGTCACAAACTCCTCCCCTCCCACGCCCCACCCTCCCAGATTTGTAAGGGACTGCTCAGCTCTGAATTCTCTTGCATCTGAGCCCTACATTCCATTGATATCACCGTGTACCCAGCAGAGTAACTCAGGGTACCACTCTCCCCAGGGACCTCACCATACAGACTCTTTAGATGTCATCAATTTATTATCAAATTTAAACATAGGCTAACATGTGGTAAGTATAGTTTTAAATGGATTAAATATAACATTTCATAGGCTATATGAAGAGCAAAACATAGGAAGACCTTTAGCAAGGTGCACCCATAAGGGGTGCCACAAGGACTCAAACATTAGCACGGTGGTGGTGAGGACCGCGCGGTACCGCGCCCATTTTCCTTCTGTCATGCACGTAATCACCATGAATGGGAAACAACTTGATAGCCCCTTGCGGCAACGGCAACATAGGAACACTTAACTATAAAATTATTTTGAAAAATCTTTCCACATGGATAGGAGCTTTAACATAATTAGTAAACACGTTGGGAAAGCCTTTACACTTCCCCCTCCCCCCTCATTTCCTTTCATGCTTACTTCATTCTCAAAAAATTTTTCAAAAGTTATTGGTACACGTTTGTAAATACTACTTGCTGAAATCCGTGACTATAACACCAGAAAATCCAACAGAAGCAACGGCTGTAAAAACACCAGCAGCAAGGAAAACAACCCATGCATGTCTGTCGCACATCTAGATGAAGTCATGGGACTTGGCATCGATGTAACTGAGGAATCATGACAGCTCTGGCCAAGAGCACATCAGAAAGTCAAAAAACAAAACAAAACAAAAACCTCACCCCTTCCCCCACCAACCAAACTAGCATAGGTAGATCAGCAATTTGAAACCCCTGGCCATTCTGCAGGAGAAAGATGGGATATGATCATTAGATTGCATGTCAACTAGATGGCACCTCTGTGGAAGAGGGGATGGAGTACAACCTGTCAATCATGTTGTAGCCTGATGACACCTCCTTGGATGTGTGGCCTTTCTCTAAAGGAGAGATTGGGAATGTATCCCTCTCGTGCTGCCATTTCACCTTCTTCCTTGCCGGGACTTCACTAGGACCCTGTGTCTGGCTCCAGAGGTGGCCCTATGTGACCACCTGCCCTTGAGAGCTGTCTGCACCCTCCATGTTTCCACTGACCTTGGGTCCATGTGGCTGTGCTCCCACCAGCCTGTGATTTCCCTGCTTCTTCATTTAACTTCACCGTCCCGAAGTTATGTGAGTCTGAAAAGGGCCCAGCTAGCACTGGACTTACGGACTAGGCTGGAATTGTCTTCCTGAAATAACTACTTGACATGAAGCTCTTTCTTATTCATAAATGAGTGTCACTGGTTTTGTTTCTCTGGACCACCCAGCCTCTCACGTGGAGCTTTCTACTCTTGGGAAGTCTCAGGAACTCACAGTGATAGTCTTACCCTGTCCTATAGACTGTCCATGTGTACGAATTGACTAGATGGCACCGAGGTTGTCAGCTTTACTATATGGCTTCCATGTAAGCTGGGATTATGAAAAAAATGTTTTTGTTCTTACAACTGACATCAGTGATGTTTTTTATAGAAAGTATATGCCTTTTTCCTAGAACACCACACAAAAATTTTTAGACGGTCTTATTGGTGTCATTTCCTCTGGCAGTGTTACCCCTCTTCTATAAGTCCCTCCCCCTGACACTGCTGTGACACCACATACTTTTTGCCCTATCAGGCAGTTATTTATGGGCATATTTGATTCTGAAAGCCATCAGTGGGCACGGACAAGAATATATTTCCATGTCTGTGTTTCGGTGCCCGACACAACTTGGCATAAGAAAGTTCTCAGAATCGGTTGAATGATTTAATCACTGCCCAAAGCAGGGCAGACCATGGGAATGATTCTGGTGCCTATGTCAAGCAGCACTGGTGTTTCTAGATCGTCTATAAATATTGTGCCAAGTAAAGACTCAGAGGGGCCACTGAGTGGTGCAAATGATTACCACGTTCAGCTATTAACCAAAAGGTTGGATCTGTGAGTCATCCCAGAAGTCATCCTGGAAGAAAGGGCTAGAGAGAAACTTCTGAAAACTTACCAATGAAAACCGTGTGTATGGCCCATTGACTGATGAATGGATAAACCAAGTGTGGTATAAGCACACAATGGAATACTACTCAACTGGCAGGAGAAATGAAGAATGGAATTTTAAGTTATCATATAATTGACCATAAGATTAATGAGACAATGCTTAAGTCATAAAGGTAATGGATCCCTGGAACTGTTGCTCTATGTGGTGGCTAAGGCTATACGCCAACATAGGAAAGCCACAGTTCTCAGCAGTTTGACAGGTGTGTAGTGGTGTAGTTATCCTTAATATTTTGATTTAATGTGATCACCTCCATGATTTTATCTGATCTGGTCAACCAGTAAGTTGTCAGGAGTTTCCTTGAAGCCGTGTCCTGCATCTAAAACATATGAACATTCTGGGAAGTCTTGTTGGCTTTGCTTACTCTGCATCATGCCTGCAACTTGTCGTAATCTGATTCCCTCTTCTTGGCACTGAAGTCTGTTGTATTATCTACTGATCTTATGATTTATCCATCTCTGTAGCCTGGAAGCCAGCAACCTGGTGTCTCTTGGGTTCATCAGCGCCTGCAGCTATGTGACTCAAGAGAAGCCTCCAGCTTAAACTTGCCAGCCTCTACAACTGCACAAGCAAGTTTTTTAGATTCTCTCTTTCTTTCTCTCCATTCAGCCCCCTCTCAGTGTTAGGTTAGGTTTCTCTATAGAAGCAATGCCAGTGATACCTTTATGTATCTGTATGTGGAAAGATATTTATATGGAGAAAAAGTATGCAAGTAGAAATGGGTGAGTCCAGTCTGGTTCAGATCAGGCTTCTCCTGACTCCTTATGCAGCTGTGAACAATGAAGAACAGGAAGCAGGATGACAAAGCAGGAAGTGGGGTGAGCATAGGCTGGTGGATTCAGACTTCAATGAACGCAAAGTTGGTTGAATGTATCCACCATTGGTAGTCCACTGATATCTCTTGGGAGCAGCAGGCGATGTGTTAGGAAATCTATGAACCAGATACAGGATCCAGTTCAGCAGAGGGATAAGGGCCAGGGAAAAACTGGCTCTGCTTAGGATATTTCTCTTACACAAAAGCCCACATCCCCAAGAAGGTGTCATCAGGTTACTAGGCTGAGCTCCACCAATACCTTCACCCAGAGGTGAAGGTAGTTGATATAGACTCTAACAATTTCTCCTCTCCTCTCTTTTCTCTCTCTCTTTCTCTCCCCTACCCCCCATTCTTTCTTATATATACTTCACTGGTTTTGTTAATCTAGAGGACTCAGCCTACCATATCCTGAGATCATCTTTAAAACTTCAACCCCTCAAGAAAACCAAGTCCAAATTCTCTTAAAACTAAACAGCAGTTTAGTTTAATAAAAAGGTCTGTCTTGAGCATTGTACTTTTAAAAATACTGTCTCTGCAGTATCATATTGAAAGCAGCAGCTCACAAGATGAGATAGAAAAATAGGAGGCAGTGTGTTTATGTGGATGGGGGAGAGGGACAGCTCAGGAAAGGACGGCACGAGAATAGCTGTATAATTCAAAGAATGGGAATGCGTCCCTGAAATGTACATGCAGGAACTGTTGGATTGCTGTATGTGTTGCTGGCTATCATCTCATGAGCAACAAAATAAAATCTAAAAGATCTTAACCCCTACGGAGTACCATTCTATTCTGATGCGCGTCAGTGGGGTTGAGTCTGAGCTGGGGTAGGCTTGATGGTTAAAAGCAACAAGCTAATAAGAAGGCCCCCAGTATCACTCTAGTGGCAGAGAATGTAGCTGTCAAATCCCTCATCTCATCAATTTCAGAGAGAGGACACACATTTTTGGAGGTCTGCCCCTCAGTCATAGAGTGACCAACTGACAAGATATAGCTGACAACACATCTTGGTCCGCCAGGAATAAAGGGCCATTAGGTTACACTTATGAGGTATTGTGGTCATTCACTCTGTATGGCACCTAACTGCAGCAACAACAACATTGTGGTGATTAAGGACCCCTGGTGGCACAATTAAAGTACTTGACTGCTAACCAGAGGTCAGTGGTTCTAGTCTGCCAGTCTCTAGGCATGAGAAAGATACAAGAGTTTGCTTCCATAAAGACTACAGCCTTGGAAACTATGTAGAACAGTTCTACTCTGTCCTACAGGCTCATAATCCACCCCACTGCAGTCTGTTTTTTTGTTTTGTTGCCTTTTTTTGCATTGAAAGTATGGTGATTAAAAGTAATGGGAATAGTGACACTGTGGTTAGGAGGAAGGTGGGGGCAAAGGGGAGGGTGGGGGGACTGATTGCAATGATCCATGTATGTGTCTCACACACACACACATACACATTTCCCAGGGGAATGAACACAGAAAGATGGGTGAAGGAAGACAGTAGCAGTTGGTATAAAGTATGAAAATAACAATAATTAATAATTTATCAAGGGTTTTCCAAGGTAGGAGGGTGGGCGAGGAAGGGGAGGAGGGAAAAAAGAGGAACTAATACCAAGGGCTCAAGTAGAAAGAAAATGCTTTGAAAATGTTGATGACAACATATGCACTAATGTGATGGATACAAAAAGCTCAGTCTTTGGAATAAGATCTTTCTGTATTTACATTCTAGCTTCATATCTAGTCACCACGTGACCTTGGGTGACTCATATCTCTCCGTTTCATAATGAAAAATTGAAAGTAATAAAAATGAAAATGAAACCAGTGGGCCTGACTCATTGGGGTGCTGGGAAGATTAACCAGGGCTTAATGCACCGTGCACAGTATCTCTGGCATGCAGCATGTATTCGGCAAATTATAGCGGAGGTTTAAACCCAAGTGGCAGGACCTATCACCGTCATCATCGGAACAATTCTATGAGGTGGGTGCTTATATTTATGCTTTATAAGCAGATGGAGAAAATGAGGGGTAGAAAGAGACCTGGCATGTTCAAGGTCACATTGCTGATAGTTGGGGAAGCCAGGGTTTGTAGGTGTGGTTGAGTCTGAGGTCTGAGCCCTCTCTCCTACCCATTCTTGCAGCAACTCTTTCTTACTAAGCCCTTGGCTTCCGCAGAGAATGGCCTGTCAATCTCTGAGATGCAAGGCTTTTATCATGTTCTGCAATTTGCAATGCATACCTTTCATATTACTCTGGTGAATTCAGAGGAAAATTCTTGCTTTCCCTGTGAGACCTGTACAATAAATACCCACCCAAAGGACCTCCTGACCAGGTAACATGTTGCGTGTTGCTATGATGATGAACAGGTTGAAGCAGAACTTCCAGACTCAAAAAGAAAGGCCATGCCACAAGATCAACCCTCAAAAACTGTTTGGATCACAATTAGAGCAGAGCTTGGCTCTAGGCAGTGTGAGTTTCTCCCTTGGTTGACTGCTGTAACAAGAAAACACAGTGAAGACGTAGAAGGCTATCCAGTTACAGAGGCTGGAGGCTGAATTCAAGGATGTCAGCTGGCTGACTCCTTTGGAAAGCACCAAGGGACACTCTGGTCCATGGGTCTCTCCCAGCTTTCAGTGGTAGTTCACCATCCTTGGCTCCAAGATCATTCCCATCTCTGCCTAGGCCTCCTCATTCCTGAGTCCCCTCTGCTTCCACCCATCTCTATGTCACTCTCCTGTTTTATAAAATACTATACCAATTGAATCAGGGCCCACCCTAAGCAACCTGACCTTGTGTTAGGTGATACCATCTTCAAAGGCCCTGTTTCCCAACCGGGTCGTGTTCAAAGGTGCTGGAAGTTAGGACTTC
>PVJH01007278.1:0-94281 GCA_004026705.1 Nesogale talazaci
AATGCCTTATCTATAGGTTTGGGGAATTAGCATACAGTTATTAACAAGTGAATGGCAGCAGAGCTGCAAGCCGAGCTTCCAAGGCCAGGGCTGTTAACAGTAACAAAGGTAACTAGGAACCTCAGGCAACAGACTGCAACAGAGTTCAGGCTACGTGACTGTAGCCAGGTCAAGCATGTCAGCTGGATGGCTCCCGACATCTCAGCACTGGCAGGGTCTCTGCACGGCTGCTCCAGCACCCAGGGCTGCATCGCGGTAGGTCCAGGCGGCTTCTCTAGGATGTCTGGCGGGAAGTGAGCCTTGCCAGCTTCACTCTGGGCTGACCCTCGCAAAGCAAGAGACCCGAGAGCTGGAAAGGCGAGGCTCATTGAGCCATTTCTCTCTCCACCCTTCTATTAAGTCACATGTGTTCAACAGCCAGGCTGGCACAATAGACATCAACCCTCTCAGCCTGCATCATTCAGATGACTAGTAGTCATGGGCTTGGTGAAATGTATATTCAAATCTTTTGCTATATTCAAGAATGCTTTCTTTGGTGAAATGTGTATTTAAGTCTTTTGCACATTTTATGATTTGGGTTATTTGTCATTTTCTTGCTGTCAAAGTTTTACATATATTTTAATTTTTAAATTCTTTCCTGATATATGCTTTCTAAAGATATTTTACAGATATTTTCATTTTTAGAGGTAAGGTTTCTTGATGAATTAAAATTGAAAGTTTTATGACGTTCCATTTATTAGTTTGTTTTGGGATGTTTGTGCTTTTTTAAAAATTACATTAGATTAGACAATTAATTACTAAAAGCTAACCAAGAAAACTAACCAAAAGTTAATCCTGACAAGAGCGTCTCTGCTTGTTTTAAGGTTTTTATGGCTGAGTTTGCACTTTTAGATTCTTCGTTTTAAATTTCTTTTGTTTATGGTATGACATGCAAATGCTGTTTCATTTTTCTGTGTGTAGAAATTCAATTTTCCTAGCATCCTTAACTAAGAGACTCTCTTTCCTCATTGAATGGACATAACACTGTTGACAAAAATCAGTTGACCATAGATATTTGAGTTTATTTTTAAACTGTCAACTCTATTCTAAAAGACTAAATGGGTAGGAATATGCCAGTGCTAGACTTGATTACTGTAGTTGTAGAGCAATATTATTTTTGTTTGTTTTGTTTTTAAATAATTTTATTGGGGACAATATTATTATTTGATTTATTTTGTGTGTGTGTGTGGCATCACTGCCCTGGTGGGAGTAGGAAGCCCAGTCTTGCTCCTGGATAGCTGCTGCTGGATTTGAATCGTCAACCCTGTGGGCCACACACAACCACTGTGCCACGGGGGCTCAGCCCAATATTATTTTTTTAAATCAGAAAATGTGAGTCCTCCTACTTTTTACTGCTCTTTCAGCATTATTTAGCTATTTGAGGGCTTTTGGCATTCCATATAAGGTTAAGAAATGTGGTTTTTTTTCCTGTTTCTGCAAAGAAATCTATTGGGATTTTTATTGAGATTATGCTGTATCTGTATATCTCTTTGAGTAATATTGAAATCTTCACAATATTGTCACCTTTCAACTTTACTAAATTCCTCTAGTCACCCTAGACATTTTCTTATGGACTCCTTGGGATTTTCTTTCTTTCTTTCTTTTTGAATTTTCCAAGTACAGCCTCATATCATCTGAAGATGGAGACAATTTAACATTTTTTTCAATTGAGATACCTTTACTTCTTTTTCCTGTTCTATGGTTTGGGCTAGGACTTCGAGTACAATATTAGCCAGAAGTGGTGAGATGGGCGGGCACCCCTGTCTTCTTCCTGTTTCACAAGGAAGACTCTAAGGCTTTCTCCATGAACTACAATGGGAGCAGTTGGCTCTTGGCACATGCCCTGAGTCAGACTGATCACGTTCCCTTCTATCCCGATCTTCTTTAGGGTTTTCATCAAGAAGGGTATTGGATTTTATGACATATTCTTTTTCCTGCATCCATTGAGATGATCATGCTTCTTCCCTGCTCGCCCTTTGTTCTGTCATGGTGTATTTATTTGATTGATTGTCTAATATGAAACCATTTCTACATTCTTGGAATAAACCCCACTTGGGTATTTTTTTTTTGGATGTATGCTTCTTTTAACATGTCATTGATCACTGAAGTGTGTTCTCTGGAGTTTTGTTGAGAATTTTGCTTACATATTCATAAGATATGCTGATCGATAGTTTTCTTTCTGTCTGTCTTTTTGATGGCATCTTTTTTTTGTAACAGGCTTAAGTTTGCTTCACAGAATGAACTGGGGGGTTGTGCTTCCTTTTCAATCTTTTTTTTTGGGGGGGGGGGCGGGCATCACTGCCTCTGGTGGTCATGGGCGCTACCCAGTGCTGCTCCTGAGAGCTGCCGCTGGGTTTGAACCGCCAAGCCCGCGGGCCACAGTCCCGCACTTAACCACCTTTTCCATCTTTTGCAAAAATTTAAACAATATTGATACCAATTCTCTAACAGCTTAATGATTCCACAGTGAAACCACTTGGACAAGGGGTTTTTGCTGCTGTTAGAAAACTTCTGCTCATTGATTTTTTTTGGGGGGGGGGTATCACTGCTCTCCGGTGGTGGGAGTAGGAGGCCCAGCCCCACCGCTGGAATTGAACCTCCGTCCCAGTGGGCCGCAGTCCCATGCACAACCACTACACCACCGGGGCTCAGCCCATGCTCATTGATTTTTTTCACTTCCCTTGGTGTGGGTCTGTTGAGATTTCTATCTCCTCTTGAGCAATTTCAGTAATTTTTGTGCTTTTATGACTTTGTACATTTCACCAAGTTAAGCAGGCCATTGCCATACAATTGTTCATAATATTCCATCATAACGCTCAATGTTTCTGTTGGGGCCAGTTTCAGTGTTTCCTGTTTTATTTTTTATTCTGGCTATTTATCAAGATGGATATTATATAGAAATTAATAGGTGAATTAATCAAGAAGTTTTAACGGTGATAGATATACATACACCCAACCTCTAGTTACTTGAATATACAAATCAAACACTGATAGAATTGAATAAAAGTCAGAGGAAAGCTCTTTGGTTTCTGTTGTTAAGTGTTGCTGTTGCTAAAAACGTGTATACTACTGTCAGTTTTTTTTTGTGGCATCACTGCCCCCTGGTGGGAGTGGGAGGCCCAGCCTTGCTCCTGGAGAGCTGCTGCTGGATTTGAACTGCCAACCCTGTGGGCCGCAGTCCCGCACACAACCACAAGCACTACTGTCGGTTTTATTATAAAAATGCACACACAACCAAGATTGTTGCGGAGTGATCCCTTGGCTCCACTGGCATTCAGCACTTGCCCTTGAGCTGTCTTCGTGGCTTTTACCATCCTTTCCTTATTTCATGTCCCACAGTCGGTCTCTGTCCCGCCAGACCCGGCCTCTCCCATCTCTCAGGGGGATTTACTGCACAGCGTCTCAAAGCTGCTCCCAAAGCGTGTGCTCTTCTGCCGTCTGTGCGGGAACCTTTGAACCCTTGGAAAGGGTTGCATCACCTGCTTGAGTTACCACTCCATGTCCTTTTCAAAATGTATCAAAAGCCTTTTTGTTTATGTCAGTTTCGTGATGAAGGGAGAGTTTGTGCAGACTCTTTGCTGTGCCAGGAACACCCTTCCCAGTTCTCTCGACACTAGATGATGAATGTATATTTGTGTAATTGGCAATAACTTACCAGGAAGGGTTTAATTTCGTTGATCCAGCAAGGATCAAACTGGGATTAGAGTGGCTAAGGCAAACCCCAAGGATATTTGTAGTTTTAGATGTATACACCAGGAAGTAGATTGAGCTTATGAATATACAAGAAATTCCTGATGAATGGAGAGTTATGAATATGCATTGGGGCAGGATGATTATTCTTGGCCAGGGTTTTGGCTTGCTGGGTCCATCAATTCCCAATGCTGTCCTCATGGATCTAGTGACAACTGGATAGCAACATTTTATTCTTTGGCCAAAATTCTTTTGTTCCATGGTTAACTGTAGGATGAAATTGCCCTTTCTGCATGTTTGTTGGACCAGATCTGGTTACAAACCATGCTTGCCTGCTGGAGGAAGGGGTTATAATACAAACAAGAACAACAAACCCAGGCTACCTGGAGGGAAAGAGCATTTTAGACTAGATATGAGCTAAGTGTTTCCATATGCTGTGACATCATCTTTCATACCCGGACGGTGGCTTCCCTACTCATGCTGTGGGATTTATAGAGCTACAGGGGCTATAAGGGTTAGGGTTGCCTCATACAAAATAATAATCATTCAAAATAGTAATGCCATAAGGGTTCCTTGGGGGGACAGTGAGGGAGGGGGTCAAGGGAGGCTGATCTCAAGGAGTTCAAGAAGGAAGAGAATGTTTTGAAACAGATTGTGGTAGCAATTATACAATACGGCGCTATGTGATTGTACTATGGAAGAACATGCTATCTGTATTAGCTTCCAATAAAATGGCTTTGAAAATTAATTTTAAAATGCAACAGTAATAGGGTTTTGCATCTACTCTAAGGTACAGACCTCTTTGCTCATTTTAGTAACCCATTTTTGGAAACAGAAATTGGGATATGCTTTGCAGTTAGTGTAATAATTTGACTCTCTCTCTATATGCATGTCTCTCTATATAAAATGATTACATATATATTGTTGTGATAAGATTTTTAGTTTCTTAAAATCCTTTTGCCCACCAGTCAATTCTGACTCGGATTGGCACTACAGGAGAGAAGAGCGTTCTATTCTGTCACCCTAGGGCTGTCCTCTTTATAGAAGATGAATCTCTGCTACATCTTTCTCCCAGCAATGATTTCAACTACCGACTTTTGGGTTAGCAAGCAAGTGTTTAATCACTGATCCACCGGGCTGCTTTTCTACCTTTTCTGTTTGTTTGCTTTTGGGGCCTCATTGCCCTCTGGTGGTGGGAGTAGGAGGCCCAGCCTTGCTGCTGGATTTGAACCTCCAACCCAGTGGGCTGCAGTCTCATGCACAACCACTATGCCACCGGGGCTCAGCCCCTTTTTATCTTTTTAGTGGTTGTCTTAATTATCTCGTGCTGTTATAACAGCCATGCTACAGGGGGGTGACTTTAGCAGAAATTTGTTTTTTCACAGTTTAAGGAGCTAGAAGTTTAAATTCAGGCTGCTGGCTGGAGAGGAAGACCCTTTTTGACCTTCTCTGAGGAAGGTCCTTGTCTTTTGGGGCTTTTGTTCTTGGTCGTATTCAAAGGGCTTGGGATGTTTTTCTTTGTGTCTTGGTTCCTAGCTCTGTTCATGTGATTATTTGGGGTGCTGATTCAGAAAATCCCACTGGACAAACTACATCAGCTCTAGTTTGTTAGACAGGATATTCCACCTTAGTTTCAATTACTAAGCTGCACTAATTTATCCATTTATCATTCTATTTTAAATATGAGAAGTATTCAGACCAACAGGTAAGACCACAGAAGTAAGAAATACTTGAAAAAGACTTGGGTGTGAAGACTTCCAAGAGCCGCTGTAGGAGTCGTGGGGGCGTAGCCTTGGCTGTTACTGTGAGCTCGGCTGTTTGAAACCCAGTCACTGCACGGGAGAGAAAGAAGAGGATTTCTACTCCTGCAGCGCTGCAGTCTCAGCAACCCACACAGACAGTTCTCCCCTGTCCTGCGGGTGGCCATGCGTCAGTGCTGACGCCATGGCAGGGAGTGTGAGTGTTGGAGTGTGTTTGGGTGAGAGTGTACCGGTCCTCAGATCACATTCAGTTCATAAAGGAGTGGATGCCAGCTTTGTTTAAAAGAAAACAAACAACATTCTGTCCACTAAGATGTGCCGTCTAATTTTTACCCAACGCACACACAGCATTCTGACCAGCAGATGCCTTTTCTCCTCTTAAAGTAGCTATTTTAATTCTTTCCTGCACATTTGCGCCTTGGCCCCCAGCATGCTTTGCTGTGGTGGTGGCAGCGGTGGTTGGAAGTCAGACTTGGAGACCTCTATGGACGCCATTCTTGTCTCAATGGCTCCCTCTGCTGCCTGCCAGGAGCAAGAGCACCTCACCTGCTCAAGTTAGCAGGTAGGAAGGCGCTCACAAGGTGGTGCTCCCTTCAGTGTAATGTAAGGAGCTGCTGTCATGCTGTGGGGAAGGCCCTGTCCAGTCTGGGAAAGCCTGAACAGGGTCAATCTGAATCTACTCATGGGGTTCTGCTGCTGTTTAATCCGGATTGATTGAGCAGCCCTTGCGGTTTAGTGCTTGTGTGTATTTTAATTTTGTTTCTCCTATTACATAAGTGGTTTTCAACCTTCCTATTGCTGCCATCCTTTAATACAGTTCCTCATGTTGTGGTGACTCCCAACCATGAAATTATTTTCATTGGTGCTTCATAACTGTAATTTTGATACTGCTATGAATCGTCATGCAAATAACTGATTTGCAGGATGTATTTCTTTCTTACAAATTGAACATAATTAAAACATAGAGATTCTTCACAAAATAATATGTAATTATATACTGTGAAATATATATATATATTTCCAATTACAAATCAATGAAATTTTGTCTCGAAGCATGGTGTCGCACAGGTAACAGTTTTCACACCGGGTACTTGCATGTGAGCGTATCTGCATGTGGGCGGACTGCCTGGAGACCCATAGAGGAGTGGTGCCTCGGTTTCTAAGGGCTCTTACTGCATCAGTGTAGTTCCATGTGAATTGTCATCAGGAAGATGAGGCAGAAAGTGTGTGTCTGGTCTCCAGTGAGCTATTTATCTCCTTTGAACCTCCAAATGAGGTCATCAAGCTGTAAACGGATGGATAGGCTAGACTTTACCCTTTGCAAGATAACAGTTTATCTAACTACTACAGAAGTGTGGCGGTCATGTACTAGATGTCAATTTCATGATTGGGAGTCTAGGGGTGGAGTCAAGACTGCCAATCTGGAGATAGCCAACGAGACCTCTGTGTGGGCATGGCTTTCTCCAGAGAATTTTGGGAAGTCTCCTGGTATTTCCCAATTGGAGAAGAGAGACTTGACTGAGATGAAAAACTCCTGACAAGATGAGATGACAGTATGTGGATCAATCCTGATTCCTGGAGAATGGAGGAGCCGGAGGAGAAGCCACCTGGGCTTGCCCTGATGGAACCAGACCTCTGGAGCCTGAGAAGCCACAGAGAGACCCCTGTCAGTGCTGAGATGCTTCTACCGCCAATGGACACTGCTGATGGACCCTAAGCCCTGGCAATGAGGAGTCATAGACAGAACCCTGGCGGAGCCAGGCTGCTTCTACCACAGCTGGACACACACGATTTGCACCCACTGGCCTGTGATTGTTGTGGTGTCATTGTGTGCACTTCATGAGTCGGAAGGAGATTTTATAGACTGGTCTCAGACATGTGGGCTAGTATCAGACTTTGGACTGAACTGGATTAGGATACTTTCTCGATGCTCCATTCCTCTTGTTTATCAACCTTTCCCTTGTATCCATATGCGTGTTTATGAATTTGTTTCTCTAGTCTACCTGGACTAACACAGTTCTTAATCGAAATTGGGGAGCTAGAGTCAAATGGTTTGAATCATATCCCGACCAAGGGGTTGTAGACACAGAAACCAACCAATTCTGTCCTGTCAGCTTTGCTCATCTATACTAATGTACAGACCCCAAGCACAGTTCCTTTCTTCCTTTGTAATCCTGCCTGTGACTGTGATACATTGATCTGTGACTGCTCATGATTAGGGGATCATTCTCCCCCCCCCCCACTTTATAATTTAGATACCATTATAGTCTTGTGTTGATGATCGTCTTCATCTGGACAATATTCTTTGTCTTCTTTTTGTCCTGCTTAAGGCTTAATAAATGGCTCTCTATACATTTTATTTGAACTTGAGATCTTGTTTCTGCTCTAAAGCAGTACGGATATCTCGATATATATCTCAATATTTATAATAAACACTTGCATCACTGGCTTATGTATGTACCATACTACTACTCTGTTAGTGTGAACTTCTTATAAATAAAAAGTTTACAGTAGGACAGTTTATGGTTTGAGTCACAGGCAGCAGCCTCCAATCTCAGGTATGAATTTTCTTTGGAAAGCTTTTCTGGGAAGTATATCACTCTCTCAAAGAAAACAACATCTCTGCTGGTAGTGGCAGCAGCAAGAGGCAAAGAAGAAGTATCAAGTAGGACATGAAACAGAAGGTTATGTAAATAATGGGAAAGTAGATACAGACATCTGTTTCCTAAGTACAGATGGTCCTCGGGTTGCACACAAGATCTGTTCCTAGGTGTGGTTTAGCCTTACCAAATTGCTTGCCAGATAGTGTTGTGGGCCACGCATGTGTGGGCATGCTAAACACAGGTCAGCAGTTCAAGCTCACCAGCAACTCTGCTGGGAAAAGATAAATCTGTCCGCTTCTGTAACGATGTATAGCCTCAGCAATGCTAGAGAGAAGTGCTACTCTGCCCTAGAAGGTGGACGTAAAACTCCGTGACAGTTCCTTGTCTCCCTTTAGTGCAAAAAAAGGTTTGAAGCGTTTTAAATCCTTTAAGAAGTGCAAGTGAATGTGACTGTATGAAGAATTCGTTTCATATTGTAAGGCATCATAGAATCTGCTAAGAACCAACGTTCCTCCATGTTTGCCCCCCTAGTCAACTGTATAAAGTGCTTCCCCAAGACCAGTAAAAAATTCTGCATAAAGCTGAGCCCCAGTGGCATACTGGTTGTGTGCGGGACTGCGGCCCACTGGGATGGAGGTTCAATTCCCGCTCACAGGAGCAAAGGATGGGCCTTCTACTCCCACCACCAGGGCAGTGATGCCTAAAATAAATAAATAAATAGATAAATTCTGTATAAAAGAGGAAGAATGGACCTTTGTCAGAAACCAGCGAACCAAAATCAGTGACTGCCATGAAGAAATGAGTGAAGCACAAGTGATGATTTCTGAAGATGGCCACCTGAAGCTTTTATGATGCCTATCAATCAAAAAAACCTCAGCCTGTATTTTTCAACCCAGAGGGGCCAAACCCATTCCTCTTTTCTGTACAGTGCATCAGGACACTGCCTCTGCCCGCAGGTCCCAGGACCCCACACAAATCTATCTCTTCGCTAACGATTGGCCTGTGAATGAGTCAAGTCTTGAGGGCACTTTTCTTTAACACGAAAGGGCAAGAAGGAAGGCCTTGGTCAGATACAGATTTGATGGCATGTCTGTCCGGAGCCATCCAGCCCAGACATGCTTGACCTTGCTACAGTCACTAGTCTGAACTCTGTTACTGTTTGTTGCCTGAGCTTAGTAGTCTATTATCTTTATAACAGTAAACAGCCCTGCCCTTCAAAGCTTAACTTGCAGACTTGCTAACCTTCACTTGTCAGTAACTATATGCTAATCACCTAAGACTAGTAGTCTGTTACCTTTATAACTGTAAACAGCCCTGCCCTTTGAAGCCTGACTTTCAGATGTACTGACCTTCACTTGTTAACATGCTAATTACCTAGGCTTATAGATAAGGTATTTCTGCTTGTCTTGACTTGCAGCTTTGTGATTGGTTGCTATAACTTGCCCGCTTCACTCCTGTATACCCTTATTAGCATACGGACGTCTTTGAGGACCACAGCCCCTTTTGCGCATCATACTTGGCACTCGTCTAGGATTGGCCCCCTGTTGACTTTACCTCATTAGCATGAGCTGTGACCTTTACTCCTGACATTGACTATATTTACCCTAAGTTTTGCTCCAATAAGCGAGACTTGATCAGAATCCTGTCTTGTCTCCATTTCTCGCGTCTCCTGTCCCCCCAATTCCCACTCCTCCTTCTAGGACTTGTGAATTACGGACCCGCAGGCCGGGACACATGTCATCCCTTGTCCAACTTTCTTTTTACTTAATATGCCTAATAAAAGGTTGTCTTCCCTTATTTAAATGAATAAAAGGCCAGTAGGAGGTATACCTAAGTCGGATATTCTGAACTGAAGGACTTCCTGTATATAAACTTGCATTGGGTTTGAACCATAAACCTTGTGGTTAACACTGCACACCAGGGTTCTTAAACCACAATGTGGGCTCACCATGATTCAGCCCATCAAAATGGCATGATTAAAAAAAAAATCTACAACCAAAAAATCCAGAAAAATGTGTTCTTGGTTTGGGTGGGCTGTTTGACAATGGAGTCTACTGGGGAAGAAAGGCTTGGTTTTTCAGTTGCCTGCACGCCAGTGCAGAAACAGCACATGAAAATATACATCATGTCTACTGTATGTCCCCGCACCCCACCATATCAAGCGGACTTGCCTTTGGACAGTCTCTGAGTAAATGACTATGGGTAGTTGGTGATAGACTGTGTCATTAGTAATATAATCCTTAGATAGACGCTGCACTTATCTGATGGCAGAGAAATGAAATTTCTTCTTTCTTTCTTTCTTTCTTTTTTTTGGGCATCACTACTCTCCGGTGGTGGGAGTAGGAGGCCCAGCCCCACTGCTGGAATTGAACCTCTGTCCCAGTGGGCTGCAGTCCCGCGCACAACCACTACGCCACCGGGGCTCAGCCCCTAGAAATGAAATTTCAAGAGATGGAAAATAGATCGGACTCTCTCTTTTCCAGTTTGAAACCCTCGTGCCCGCTATCAATACTAAAGCTCTAGAACTAAGGATCTAGTATTAGTTTCCTTGTCCCCTTTCACGTCTGAAGGTAGATGGCTCTTCCTATTAACGAGGGAAGCTGACTTCTCACCAGAAACAGTCCTATCAACTCAGTCAACTTTCAAATGTGTAGGAAGCGGCAAAGGAAAACAAAGTATTCTTTTCTCCTGTCATCTTTGGGATAACTAGATTGTAAGTTCCATGACAGCAGGAATTTTTTAAATCCCTTAATGCCTCACCAAACTAGAAATCAAAATAATATTGAAGTGAAACAAAAGCAGGCAGAAAATAACCAACATTGGAGGAGGCTGTGGCAACTGTGTGAAATAATGTAGACGTTCTTCGAGATATTGAACACAGAGTGACCAAAAGACCCAGGCATCCTCGCCTCAGAAGGGAAGGCAGAAACACACAAGGAAATCTGTCCCTGGATGCTCCGGCAGCACTTTCCACAATAGCCAAACCATGGGGAAAACTGGAGTGCCGATCAACAGGATGGATAAATAAAATGTGGCATTTACATGCAAGGGACTATCACTTAGTCACAAAGAAATGAAATCCTGAAGCCTATAACAACATGGATGAACCTGTAAAACATGCGCAGTAAAACGAATCAACGATTAAGGGACAAATACTGTACGGTCTCACCCCAAAATGCAAAGGAATGGCAGTCAAAGATTATTAATGGTGACCACACATGCAGGGTAGGCCAGCATGTTGTATTTATGATCATGAGCTGAATGAGTTTGGAAAATAATAGCCATAATACTAGCACAATGGGGCTGAGCTTCGGTGGCGTAAGTGGTTGAGTGTGGGACTGCGGCCAGCGGGCTTGGCGGTTCAAATCCAGCGGCGGCTCTCAGGAGCAGCACTGGGTAGCATCCAGGACCACCAGAGGGCAGTGATGGCCCTCCCAAAAAAATACTAGCACAACCTGAACAATATAACAAGCAACTTTGCTTAGAAAATGTGGACCGTTGGGTTAGCAGGTGTTTCAGTGTGTCTATTTTTACCACAGGAAAAGAGAGAATAAATGAAATGAAATAAATCAGAACTTCTCCCACAGAGTTTTCACTTTCCTTTTCTTATTCCCTTTTTCTGAAGATCATATGTATTTCAAACCATCAACGTGAGCCCACAGCTGAAAGTCTTCTGGGACGTAGTCCTTAGCTTTGTCAGAGCAGGTACAGAGGCTCAGTGAACTTGGTCTCTTTGGATGAAGGCAGCCCCCTGAAGTCCCATCTTCAGAGAGGGTGACATAACAGCGCTGGGACCTCTTGGTTGCAGGAAGCCGACAAGGTGTGCGTTCACACACAATGATGCGAGGACAGCGTCAAGGTCCAGGTGAGCCCTTTTCGTCTCCTTGGTTCTAGCGAAGGCGGTGGGAGTGTAGTGGGACGAGAACACAGACACCGAGGTGATAGAATGGCTTTGGGAGAAGCAGGCAGCCTATAGAGTGAGAACTGTGAAATCACAACAAGTCTCAGCACTGAGCTCCGTATGGGATCAAGGATGAGGACAAGATGAAGAAAGCAAAAACTAAGCTGTTCCGCCTCAATGTTATTGAAAGAATAAGCATTGGCCATCTAGAAAGGTGAGAGAATGAAGCAAAAAGATACTGGAGACAGGCAGGGAGGGAATCACTGGGAGGGGATGAGAGTGAAGCAGAGAGAGGAGGCAAATGGACAGACAGGTTACTCTGGATGAGCTTTGCCTGAATTTGTTCTGGGCTGCAGGTGACTGGCTGGTCTTCTACTCAGAGGGAATTTCTATGATACCTTGCCACATAATTTTTCATTTTTTTTACAGTATGCTCACAGCTTGACCATCACACTGCCCTCAACTCCTTGTTAGGTGCCGTCCAAATGGTTCCGACTCATGGGAGAGCCTATGCACAGCAGAAGGAAACACTGCTCCGTTCTGTGCCATCTGCACAATCGTTCCCATGCTTGAGCCGTACTTGTGGCCTGTCACAAGTCAACCCATCTCCTTGAAGGTCTTTCTCTTCCTCACTGCCCCTCGGCTTGACCAAGCATGTTGTCCTTCTGCAGGGATTGGTCTCTCTTGGCAGCATGTCTGAAATACTGGAGATGAAGCCTCGCCAGCCTTGCTATCCAGGAGCCTTCTGACTGTCCTTCCACGACCAAAGATTTGTTTCTTCTTCTGGCAGCCTGTAATACTTTCAATAGTCTTCCCCCACAATGCTGTGTATTCAAATGTTTTGAATTTTTCTCATGTCTTTCTTATTCAATTCTTAACATTCACATGCCCTTGAGACCACTAAAAGCACCACAACTTGGGTCAGGAGCACCCTGGGTGACACTCTTGCCTCTCAACATTCCAAAGTGACATTCTTGCTTCTCAACTCCCCAAAGAGGGCTTGTCGGAGCATTTTCTATGGGCGCTGTCTGCGGGGATTGCAACTGTCTGCATGTGTCCTACAGATCTGATGGAGGAAGAAGTTTGGAGGTACCAGGTGAAGGTCTGGTCGACTGCTGTGGTTTGTCTCTTACTCCTCAGTGCCTGCTTCTTTGTGAGCTGTTGGGGTAAGTTTTTGGTTGAGATGCAATGATCTCTTTCTTGTTCCTTTTCTTGGTAACATTTGAAAAGATTCTTTGAAGGTCTTTCTTTCTTCCCTGTCAGAAAACGGCGGCCTTCACTGGGAATATACACTGTCAGGTCTCATGGTTTCTAGCTCACTCTCTGGTCTTGGAGAGACTCCTTTGCTCTGTCCCATGGCCTCATGGCTTTCCTACTGCGATCGCTTTGGGATTTCATTGTCCTGCTTCTGAGATGGTTCATTGTGGCAGTCTGTGGAGTGGAGAATAACACTGACCAATTCCCTCTATTAGTATTACATAAACCCTTTTCCATCGCCCCACCCAGTCATTTGCAGGGAATCACAGAGCCATGGATGGAGGAGCCATATTACATAATTTTGCTTCACCACAGTCCACAGAAGGTGAAGCCTCATTTTGCCCTATGCCTTGGGTTGCGTTACCTTGTTTCAGAGAATTTCAGAAATATCAAAAGATCCGTGATCATTTAGGGTTACTTGGGTTAAGAAGAAGCTTTCAGAAAATCATTTACAAAGCATTTATTGAATATTCACCATGTGCTTTTCTGCTTTAGAAGTTGGTTTAAATTTCCCATCACCATGTGGTTTTCCAGGTGCCGAGTACACGGTGAGAGTACCGTTCCTTTCCTAGAATGTGCTGTTTATGTTCCATATGAGTAGTGAAAGATACATATATGAATTTATTAAAAAAAAAAGAGAAATGAAAGCAAGAAGACAAGATGAACCACATATATATGGTTATGTATATGGTTATATATATAAATATATATAAAAGCGTTCCCTGTCCTATAGAGTTGCTTTGTGAGTCCAAATTGACTTGATGGCAGTGAGATTGGTTTTATTTATTCACACACACATGAAAGCATTAAATGGATTAAATGGGTTAAGGTGGGGTGGGAGAGAAAGAGAGCTGGTATAAATTTTCTTCGAACAGATTGCTCTGTCATCCTGGACAGATCACTCAGAAAATGAAAACCAAACCTTCTTCCTCTTTTCTAGTGGTTCATGATAATTACAAAAGGGTCCAGAGGCTGTCGGAACTAGAAGAGCACCAAATCTATAATTCCTGTTTATATTACGTCCACAAAGGGAAGGAGCTACAAGGTACACTCCCTCTCCTAACAATTAGATTGCTAGTCTGATATTTTATATTTTGGGCACTGAAACTTTGGGACTCCAGGCTGTTTGCACCTATAGCTTTTGGAAACTATTTATATGGTTGCTTTAAATAAACGACTCAAAATTAAAGTTACAAATGAGCATTGGATCTGACCCTCAAAACTGTGCCTCCTCTAAGTGGTTCTAGCCCAGGCTCCTTTCCTCAACTGTTCCAGCTAAAATCTTGAGATCATCCGTAACGTTCTTCTTTACTTCGATCCTCCCACCTCCTCCCCCCCCACCCCCTGTATCCAGTTCATCACAATGCTTAACAGAAAATAATCATGCTCTTCTCACATAGTCCTGGGTTCATTGTAAAATAAACAAGTACAAGATTCAGATCCAAATAAAATGACCAGCTTTATTAAGGTAAGACGGGTTGAGAAATAAGAAAGGACAACACGATGCTCTAAATAGAGCCTGGTCATCTCCATGGGAGCATTAGCTCTGCCATGTCCAGGAGCAAGAACCGCACACAGCCTTGTACAGAAGACCAAAGAAGGAAAGTTGTATCATATTCCTCTTTGGGAATATAGATACAATGGGTGTCAGACTTTTGCTTTATTAAGAATGAAAGAACCCATTTACTCTTACTGGAGTTAGTCAAATTGCAAGTTTTAGAGAGATCTATCAAGTTTAGAGAGTATATAGTAAGAATATGGAATTAATTTATGGAACAATAGAGATGTTCATAATGCAAGTGATAGCCTGCAATTAAGTACGTTCTTTAAAAGCTCATAAGTCATTCTTTATAGAAATATTACATATTCTTTGAAAAGCATATTTTTCCCTGTTGTATTTTTTTGGAGGGGCATCACTGCCCTCTGGTGGTCATGGGAGTTACCCAGCCTTGCTCCTGGAGAGCCGCTGCTGGATTTGAACCACCAAACCTGTGGGCTGCAGTCCCGTACTCAACCACTATGCCACCAGTGCTCAGCCTACACTGTATATTTTTAAAACCAGTATTCATAGACAATCTCTTCAGATAATTTGATTAAATGTCACCAAACATTTAGTTTGGGATCATTAAAATAGAAATTTATTTTTCTTTCTTTTAAAAAATTAATTAGGATTAAATGCATACATCATATCTTTTCATATTTTAATCATGTCAAATGGAATTGTACAATTGTTACTACAATCAGTTTCCAAACATCCAGAAAGGAGTTGCAAAATCCTAGATCAGATGAGTCAATCATTAATTGCAGTACACCTCCAAAGACAAAAACAAATAAAAATTTAGTGAAATATTTTATTTAAAGAATTCTGAAGGGCAAGCTGAGCCATGGTGGTGCAGTGATTATGTGTGGGACTGCGGCCCACAGGGTTGATGGTTCAAATCCAGCAGAAGCTATCCAGGAGCAAGGACGAGCTTCCTACTCCTACCAGGGCAGTGATGCGGGAAAAAAAAAAAAGAATTCTAAAGGGCATATTTGTTGGGTATAAACTGCTTCTGCCTCATACCGTTGTTTCAAATAAGGACTATGAATCATGAGAATTCCAGATTGAGTCATTTAACTGTATCAGAATGATCAGCCTAGGTCTGAGCCTTGACTTCTGTTAAGCTTTTGCTTATTTGTCTTGCAATGGTCAAATTCTGGGGCAGAATTAAGTACCTGCCAAAAGATGTCCTCTCTAACTATCAAACACCTAGATAGATAGAACAAAGAAAACATTTCTTTGCTGTCCTTAAATGAAAACTGTGAAAGAATGTTCCTAGGGGAAGGGTTTTTTTCTCTTTTTTTTATTGGGGACTCATCACAATCCATCCATCCATCCATTATATACCAAGTACATTTGCTGTCATTCTCAATCTCAAAATATTTTTTTTTTCTACTTAAATCCTTGGTATCAGCTCCTCACTTTTACCCCTCTCTCCCACTCTCCCTTCCTCATGAGGCTGTTCCTAAGGGAAGGTTTTAACATAAGACTTTTATCAGAAATTGTCCCAGCAGTCCTCAAGAAATGTCTTTTTTAGAAAATAATTTTTAAAATCATTTTGTTGGGGGCTCATAGAACTCTTATCAAAGTCCATCCATCCATCCATCCATCCATCCATCCATCCATTGTGTGTCAAGCACATGTTAACATTTGTTGCCATGATCATTCTCAGAATACTTGCTTTCTTGAGCCCTTGGTATCAGCTCCTCATTTTTCACCCCCCCCCGCTCCCCATTATGAACACTTGGTAATTTATAAATTATTATTATTTTGTCATATTTTACACTGCCCAATATCTTCCTTTCCCCACTTTTCTATTGTCCACCCCCCAGGGAGGAGGTTCTATTTGGTTACTTGTAAATGGTTCCTCCTTTCTCTCCCACGTTCCCGATATCACCACTCTCACCACTGGTCTTGAAGGGATCATGTTCTGGATCCCCCTGTGTTTCTGCTTCCTATCAGTACCAGTGTACCTCCTCTGGTCTAGCCAGATTTGTAAGGTAGAATTAGATCATGAGAATGGCAGGGAGAAAGTATTGAAGCACTAGAGGAAAGTTGTATATTTCATCTTTGCTACACTGCACCCCGACTGGCTCATCTCCTCTCCACAAACGTTCTCTAAGTGGATGTCCAGTTTGCTACAGCTGGGCTTTGGGTTCCCAATCTGCACTTCTCCTTATTCACAATGATATGATCTTCTGATCTTTGATGCCTAATACCTGATCCCTTTGACACCTCATGATCACCTAGGTTTGTGTGCTTTTCCCATGTGGGCTATGTTGCTTCTGAGCTAGATAAGAAATGTTTTAAGATAATTATCCTGTGAGCACTCTGTGACTCTTCTCTTCGTCATATATTTAAACTAACTAATCCAAGTAACTCACACTTGTGTTTCCAACCAATCTCTTGCTTGGAGTTGTCCGACCTTCTCATTCTTTGATCTTGCAACTTCCAACCGGAATGTTGAACTTTCACTGCTTGATTTTACCTCATCAATATGACTGTTACTCCACCATCTGAAGCAATAGATTCCACTGTGTAAGATCAGATGTGTCCTAATTCAAATTTATTGAGAGTTTTTGAACTCTCAATAAACTTTTTTGCTTTTATTTAAACAGAGCATTGATAGAGTCAACATAACCCATGGCAAGTCATTCCAAAATCTATGTTGCCTATAATTTGACATGATTTGCACATTCATAATTTTTTAGAAAGGATGAATGTAACCTATGCAAAAACAGGGACAAGATAGAACAATATGATATCTGTGTTTGTTCCCCATAAAATAACTTTGGAGAAACAAACAAAAAACAGTGACAAAACTGGCATTGTAAAGGAGAGAAGGAGTATTTTTTTAGCACCTACTTTGCAAAAATTTTGTCACCTCAATATCTCAAAATTCTAGAAGAGAAACATACCTATCTATAAACCTATAAAAATTTAAACAATCCCCATTGCTCTAGAACACTCCCCAAAAGGTTTTCAGTCATTTCTGATATCTTCTAAAACTTGTTCTTGTGATGGGGTGCTAAACTCTAAAGAACATGGATCCCAGCTGAGTCCTGGTGGTGCAGTGGTTGTGTATGGGACTGCAGCCCACAGGATTGATGGTTCAAATCCAGCAGCAGCTCTCCAGGAGCATGGCTGGACTTCCTAATCCCACCAGGGTAATGATGTGAAGAAAAGAGAAGAAAAAAAAAAGAATCAGGAAGAAAGAACATAGATCTCTAGAATTAATAAGAGACTGTAAGCAACACATAGAAAATCCTCAAGATTATTTTTGTTGAGAGATATGTGTTCCCAATGAATCATGGAGATGTGGAGTTAAAAGTCTTGGTCTGAAAAATAATTTCTGTGACTTTAAAGTAGGAGTTGCAAAACTAAAACCTGTGGACCAGATCCAATCTGGGGCCTATTTTGGAAATAAAGTTTTATTGGGACATTGTTCATTCACTTATGTGTTTGTGTGCGACAATAACAGAGCTGAGCGGTTATGACTGGGCTTGTCTGGTCCCAAAATTCTAAACTGTTTATTTGCTGACCCTCTATAAGAAATGTTTGTTAACTAATTTAGAGGGAAATGACTCAAGGGTTATAGAATGCACTAGTAAATGAACTCAGCTTTGAAAAATCATTGGGGATTATAATGGAATCTAATCACAGCTTAGTGGGATGTACAGCTTTATATGTGAGACATTTACCTTTCCTTCTTTTTGTTTTTATTGCTGCACACACCTGGAAGACTGCCACTGCTGTCCAAACTTCTGGAGTCTGTTTCAGTCCAGCTGCTACTTTCTTTCTCCTGCATTGCAAAATTGGACTGCTAGTGAGAAGCACTGCTCTGCGATGGGGGCTCATCTCATGGTGATCAACTCTGAAAGTGAGCAGGTACTTTCCTATAGGCAAGGCGCTCACCAGTCTTGCTTCTCTTTTTTTTTTTTTTTCCTAGCGTCACTGCCCTGGTGGGAGTAGGAAGCCCAGCCTTGCTCCTGGAGAGTTGCTGCTGGATTTGAACCACCAACCCTGTAGGCCGCAGTCCCGTACGCAACCACAGTGCCACCAGGGCTCAGGGTCCTCTTCTTTTCTTTTCTTTTATGTTTGGTATCACTGCCCTCTGGTGGTGGGAGCAGAAGACCCAGCCTTTGCTCCAGTGAGGCTTCTCTTCTTCAGAGAAGGATTTTTGTTTTTGTTTGGCTACTGTCCTGAAATTTGGCACATCCAAAAGCTATTTGATAACAATATACATTCTGGAGCAAATCCAGGCAATGAAAATTAGAAGGGGGCTGAGCCCCGGTGGCGTAGTGGTTGTGCGTAGTGCGTAGTGCGCGGGACTGCGGCCCACTGGGACGGAGGTTCAATTCCAGCAGTGGGGCTGGGCCTCCTACTCCCACCACCGGAGAGCAGTGATGCCCCCCCCCCCAAAAAAAAAGAAAGAAAATTAGAAGGAAAATGGTAATATATTGTCTATCCAAGAAATATTATGACAATGAAACATAATAGTCTTCTACACTTTTTCTATCTCTCATATTTCTCTAGAATATTTTCCATTTTCTGTTTCTCCAGTTCACACATCTTATCTTGTGAATACATAGCTATCTATTCTGCTATTGACTCATTCAGCTATAATGTCAGTTATTGTATTTCTCAACAGAAATTAATTTTCAAACTCTTTAAGAGGCTCAAAGTCAGAAGTCAGGGCATTGGTGGTAGGTGTGCTACCTGACAACTCTGGGGGGAATATCTTGTTCTGTCAGTTTCTGTCATGCTGATGTTGCTCAGTACTGTGGCAATCTCCAGGTGATGTTTAACTCTCTGTCAAGGAACTCTCATGGCCCAGGGTGGTAAGCCCTGGGTTGCTAACGGAAGTCAGTGGTTCAAACCCATGGACCAGTTAGCTCAGGAAAGATCAAGTCTGCTCCTGCAAAGATTTTTGATTGATGTGGCTTCACAGATGCCTAAAATTGTCAGAGCCCATTGAACTGCACATTTTTAATATTGTCCATTGTACATAAATGTATACGTAATTTTGATAAGGAAAAGAATTACAGTAATGCTTTGAGAAGTTGAGGAGAGTTCTACTGTGTCCTGGGAACAACCTGTGTAGGAATGGACTCAGCCATGTCAGTTTCTCTCTAAGTGCCTAATCTGCTCTCACTCTTTCACTTTAAATTTTTTGTGTAACTTATGTGAAGGTTTATAAAACAGGTCATAAATTGTACATTGAACCATCGGTAAACATTTTCTCTCAACTCACCCATTGTACCCACACATATCCTCCCTCCTTGTATATCCTGTTTTTATTCCTCTTTCTTTCCTAACCCTCTGGACTTGTGTCTTTCAGTAAATGCTACCTTCTTGATTTTAAATGTTGATTATCCTAACTCTTGATTTCTTCTTCAAATAGACTGTGTCATATTTTTTTCAGCATGCAACAGCATTTAGTAGTTGGAAACATTTGTACAATTGGCCACAGAAGCTGTGCTAAAAAGGACAGGACCCAACCCTTGCCCACACTAGGCAAAGTGGATAGGAGTTGTCAGGACTGGACCCACAACCTCATTCCTGGGGCCTATGTGGAGACCGCTATCAAATATCAACCAATTTCCATTCTGTATTCAGTAGGGGAGGAGTATACCCCCCACATGCAAGAAGAACCTCTTGCCCCCCAAGTATCAAATGGGATAAGGATGCCAGAATTAGAATTAGGAGGAAACCACAGCTGGGACAGCCCTGCGGACGCTGTTAACTGAGTTCACGGGGATTGGGACTCTACATGGTAAGCTTCTCCCAAAGGTGTTTACTTTCCCAGCTTCTTCATCTGCTTGTCAATGCTAGCAAAGTTCTCCTCCACTGGGGCCAGGTTTTCATGCATGGTGGTCTGTACCTGTGTCAGGGGAGAGGGGTTGTCCTTGAGGGAACTAGCCATCAGCCGCTGGGTGGGTCCAAGGACGAGTCTCTGCACCAGCTCGGGAAGGGTGGAGGTGAGTGGGCTCTAGTGATAGACGGTTTCATACAGCTGGTGCACCTTGCTTTGTGTACCTGCATCCTTCACACAGGCTTTATTTGGCGAGCTCATTCACCTTTCCCAGGACTCTCTGCAGCCGAACCTCCACTTGGTCCCAAACTGCAAGGTCCAGGGCGTTCACCTTTGCTTGCAACAGTTCTTCAGTCTCCCTAAGACAGGCTCCCTGTAGACCTGCAGAAAGGGGGTTCTGAGCATCCTGACCACAGTAGACAGTTGCTTCCAGCTCTATCAGGCGCTTCTCAAGTTCTGCAACCTTGGCAGCCTGAGAGAACTTGTCCTGCTCTGGCCAAGAATGGAGTTCGTAAGTGACAAGGCTGCTATCTGGAAGGTCCCCACGCCAGTAGTCTTTCCCCCTCTGCCAGCTCCTTTGCGGTTCTTTTGTGGCTTCCAGCTGCAGCAGCAGGCATGGGGTCACTGAGGACGGTGGTACCCTCTGGTTCCAGCAGCTTCTCCCAGGTGGGAAGCAACCAGCTGTTGCGTTAGGGCTGCCAGCTGCTTCGCCAGCACTACAGGGGGCAGCTTCTCCTCAGTGGCGGACTCCTTCACTGTTGTTTTGATTTTCTCCACCTCAGTTGTCAGCTCTTGGACTTCATGCAGTAGTTGCTGGTACTTTTGCTGCTGTGTCTCCTTCCCTCCCAGGTCCTCTGCAAGTAACTCAAAATCGTATCCTGTCCTCTTGGTTTTTACAATACCATCAAGAAATCAAGCCCCTTTGTCCCCACTCACTTGTCCTTGAGCTTGTAGAAGGCATTGGGGTTGACAGTGAAGGGCTCCACACTTGGGCTTGTCAGTTCCTCGGCAACAAATGCCGCTTGATCATCCTCAGGAAGGCTGTGGCTTTCAAAAACATCTGGCTCATTCCTGGCAATGCCGGAAGGTCGGCGTATTTAGGGTCCACCATGGCGGAGGCGAGGTGGAGCTGGGGGATCGGGGCTTGAGTGGAGCCGGGGTTGTTGTTCGGATAGGGGATTTACTGTGTCATATTTTATAATGTCTAATTTCTGCTCGTTTGTCTTTTATTTACTCGAACAGAATCAGCATAATTGTTTCAGTCTAGATAATTGAAAGATCTGAAATTCCCGAGGGTATCTCTTTACTGGAACCCTTGGCTTTAAGAGCACAGTTGTTTTTTCTTCTGTGCTGATTCTTTTTTTTTGGGGGGGGGGCATCATTGCTCTCCAGTGGTGGGAGTACGAGGCCCAGCCCCACTGCTGGACTTGAACCTCCATCCCAGCGGGCCGCAGTCCCGCGCACAACCACTACGCCACCGGGGCTCAGCCTTGTGCTGATTCTTTACTTGAATAATTTATAGAAATATTTAAAGGCTTAGAATATTATCTTGCCACATGCATTGCCATAAGAATCTTATATTATAATTAATCAGTTTTAGACTTGAAATTTCTATATGGTTCAGATGATTTCAAGACAGACCCCAATCTATATGATGTCTGCTTTACTTCCACAGCATATTTACCATTTTCTGGGTGCTGGATTTTAATGTTATCTCCTACCAATCCAAAGATGGTAAAAGTGATGGTCTGGCTATCAAAATTCCTTTTCTTTTGGGGGGTGGGGTGGGGGCATCACTGCCCTGGTGGGAGTAGGAGGCCCAGCCTTGCTCCTGAAGAGCTGCTACTGCATTTGAAATGCCAGTCTAGTGGGCTGCAGTCCTGCACACAGCCACTACGCCACCAGGGCTCAGCCCCTAAATTCTTTTTCTTGATCAGCAAAACCATCCTGAACAAAAATGGTCAAGTGTTCCATAATGAGAATCCTTCTCACTATAAATAGCCAGTTTCTTCTGCATCTTGGCTTGATCGTCTCAGTAGTCTTTCAGTCCTTTCAGATAGTAAGTTCTTTCTTAGTACATCCAGCTTATTTAGTTCACTTCAGCAGGAATTTTGATATAAGTGATGTAGTCTATCATTATTACAAGTCAAAGTTCTACTACAGTCAACACATAACATGGACAGCAACTATTTGTATGAAACGGAGCCCTGGTGGTGTAGTGGTGCATGTTGGGCTGCTATCCACAGGCTCAGGAGTTCAAAACGGCCTCAGAAGAAGGAATGAACTTTCTACTCCAATGAACGGCCACAGTCTCAGAAACCCACAGGGGTCACCATGCTTTATCACTGATTCAAGGACAGTGAGTGAGATTTATATGAAAATGTTTAGAAATATATATATATATATTTCATATAAAAACTACTTCGTAAAGAAGAAACCTGTGGAAGAATAGCAAAGAAAATAAATAAATAAATGGCAAGGACCCATAATCAAAAATCAATAAGGATGTAGATAAAGTAGCCCGGGCATTTTCCAAATGAAAACTGAACCTGAAAAAATTAACTATAGACGATGGGGTACCTCAACCCTCTCCCTCCCCACCCCCGGAATTCTGCTGGTCAGAGAAGAACTTTAGAAGTATGCATTTTCCCCACTAGGCAAACATCAAGCAACTTGCTCTGAGTTAGCTCACCCAGTAGCATTGCCTGGAGAGATTCTCTTGGGTCACATCACAGTGAATTTTTTTCATAAACACAGATTTGCTTGAATCTTGTTTTTTTTTTTTTTGTGATGGCTGGTTTAAGAGAGCAGTATGCAGCTGTGAAATTTTGTTTCCTCTTTGGGAACAATGCCACGGAAACTGTTGGGATACTGAACACAGCTTTCAAGGACAGCGCTGTGGGGAAACTAGAGTACAAGTGATCTTTTTCTTTCAGAAAAGGTGAAATGTAGACTGATGGCAAATCCTGTTCTCGATGTCCATCACCTTCCTGAAGGGATGAAAATGTCGACTGAGAGGACATGTGGAGTTTGTTCCACCAGGTCTGACTGTAGATCAGGCTTTCTATTTAGAGGTCCTGAAAAGATTGTGCAAAAGTGTGCAACAAGAAAAGGCCTGCGTTGTGGCAGAAAGGGGACTGGTTTTTGCCAACATGACAATGTACCTTCTCAGGCAGTCTCCTCACTGGGCCAGCTTTGGGCAAAAAACAGCATGCCTCTCTTGCTCCCACACCCCTTACTCATTTGACCTTGCAACTTCTTTTTGTTTCCACAAATGAAGAGGGATATGAAAGGTCAGTGATTTGGTGAGATAGAAGAGGTGAAGAGAAAAATGAGAGAGGTACTGTCAGCCATCCAAAGAGATGAGCTTAAAAATGTTTCCGAGAATGGAATTGCAGATTGAACAAATGTATTAAGTATAATGGAGAGTACTTTGAAAGTGAGAAGGTTACTTTGTAAAAAAAAATATAAAGACATAGCGAGTGTGTGTGGGATTCATTATTTTGGGGGGTACCCCCTTGAACATTGGGACTTGTATAGGGAAACACCTCTTATTACAATCTTCCTTCATAGGGCTTTTAGTGAAAAATGAAAAAAAAAACATCAAATAGGGAAGATAAGAAATATGATAATAGAATCACCATGTCTTATTCACCCACTAGGCCATGTGTGGCTTACACTGAGGTCAAGGGATGATGACAGAGAAGCAAATCATGGGTCTTGTTCTCTCTAAGCAAGCTTCCTCATGAGTTATAATTCTCAAATGTGTCAAGCAGGGCCAACTCTTTTTTTAAAAAAAAATAATTTTATTGGGGGATTTCTCAGCTCTTATACTATTCAACACATCATTTGTATTAAGCATATTTGTACACATGTTGCCATATTCATTTCCAAATATTTTCTACTTGAGCCCTTAGTATAAGCTCCTCTTTCCCCCTCCCTTTTTTATGAATCATTTTATCGGGGGCTCATAAACCTCCCCTCACGATCCATACACACATCGATTGTATGCAGGCCTCATTTGCACACTGGTTGCCATCATCACTCTCAAAACATCCTCCCTCCACTTAGGCCCCCAGTACCAGCTATCCATATTTTCTCTCTCTCCCTCCCCACCCCCATGAACCCGTAATAATTTACAAATTATTATTGCTTTTCATATCATACACCATTCAATGTGTCCCTTCACTCACTTCCCTGTTGTCTATGCCCCAGAAAGAAGGTTATATGTAGATCCCTGAAATTGGTTCTCCCTTTCTATTCCACCATCCCTCCACCCTTCCAGTATTGCCGCTCCCACCACTAGTCCTCAGGGAATATCTATCCTTAATTCCCCATGTTTCCAATTCCTGTGTACATCCCCTGGACTAACTAGATTTGTCTGGTAGAATTGGGAGCATGGTAGCGGGTGGGAAGAAGCACTTGAGAACTAGAGGAAAGTTGCATATTTCATTGTTACTACACTGTGCCTTAACTGGCTCACCTCCTCCCTGCAACCCCTCTGTGAGAGGATGTCACTTCACTTTCAGATGGGCTTGGGTCCCCAATCTGTACCTCCCCCCATGTATAACGATATCATTTTAGTTCTTTGAAGCCTGACACTGGATCCCTTCAACACCTCGTGGTCATACAGGCTGGTGTGCTTCTTCCATGTAGGCTTTGTTGCTTCTGAGCTGGATGACGGCCAGCTCTTGACCAGTTTTCCCATCTGAGAATGTTTTTCCTTCCTTGGGCATAAATAAAGATACATAAATAAAGATCTTTAGCATACGCTAAAGATACACCAATGGAACTCTTGCCTAAAATGTATTGGCATCAACTATGAGTTGATTCCGACTCACCGTGACCCTTATTGGTCAGAGTAGAACTGCTTCGTAGGCTCTCCCACACTGTAATCTTTACAGAGGTCTCCTGCCCTGTCTTTCTCCCAGAGAGCAACCAATGGTTCCCAATGGCTGACCTTTCAGCTCCTAGGCGAGTGCTTTAACTACGGCACCCCCAGGTTCCCCGAACTTCCTCCACAAGAGAAAATATCAGGAGAGGTAAAGCTCCCCACCAACATGTACATCCTTGAAGCATCTGTGGCTTGGCATAGGCATAGGGAATAAGAACTCATGATGATCACAGGTAGAACTCGCTTCCTTTGTACAGTGCACCAGCTCACAAGCGCTGTTCACAGGAGCTCTTTGTACTGTTCCCACGTGCTCTCTTTGATCCTGTCCTGTCAAGGAAGGACCTATGTTCCAGGGCAAGGGTTCCATGTTCCTCGTGGCTCCTTTCATTTTCGTCTCTTGTATGGTCACACATAATTCAGTAAAGCCTAAATAACTATAAATGCTGTAGACCCTTTCTTTAACTCCTTCAGCAATTCATCACCCAGAAGCTGGATAAAGCATTTGCTTACTATGTGGGATTGTCAGACCCAAAGAAGAACCACCAGTGGCAGTGGGTTGATCAGTCACCATACAACGAAAATGTCACGTGAGTACAGAATTAGACCAAGGAATCCTGAAGATTGGACCATGTTACTAAGTTGTTTTTTTCTTTCTTTTTTTTTGGGGGGGGGCATCACTGCCCTCTGGTGGGAGTAAGTGGCCCAGTCTTGCTCCTGGAGAGCTGCTGCTGCATTTGAACTGCCAGCCCAGTGGGCTGCAGTCTCTTGCACAACCACTACGCCACTAGGGCTCAGCCCAAATTGTTTTTTTCTTATCCCTACTAAACTTTTGGGTCCCAGATACCAGCTATTTTTAAAATAGATAAATAAATAAATAACCCACAACACAATTTTTTAAATTTTCATTTGGCATCAAAGTTTTTAGCCATATTTACACCCCTAGTAAATACTTTAATTACCTTAATTAAGATTATAATATAGTGATAAGATCCAATAGCTTTCATAAATCAGGAATGCTAGATTTGACACTTATAATAACCCATATTTATGTGGTTCTTTATAAACATCTAAGTGCTTTAGTGTATATTACTAATTTTGATTCTCTTTTCTTTTTTGGGGGGACATCACTGCCCTAATTTTGATTTTCAAGTCAACTATACAAAATATATATTGATATTATTCTAATCTCTGTTTTTAGGTGGGAAAACTGAGCATGAGGAGCAATAAATTTCTTACCCCAGATGACAGTGGGTAACTCTCAGATTCAGAGATACTAATTCCTCAGGTTTCAACAACAATAAATGAACATGAGAGAAAGATGAACAAGTAGATGGAGTTTTTGAGGTGGCTTGTGGAAGGGTGTTTAATGAGTCCTGAGTTGATTATGGTGGCCGAATCCCAGGCATAAATTATAAGGGAAATGTCAGAGATATGCATGGAGAAGAAGCTGCTTAAGCATGAGGGTTTTTACAAAAGGGAGCAACATGAAAATGGGGCTGAGCCCCGGTGGCATAAGTGGTTGAGTGCGGGACTGTGGCCCATGGGCTTGGCAGTTCAAATCCTGCAGCGGCTTTCAGGAGCCACGACCACCGGAAGGCAGTGATACCCCCCAAAAAACAAAACAAACAAAACAAAACAAAAAAAGAAAATGGGGAAAGGAATCATAGGACATATATGAGCTGGATTCCACAGTGTGCAATCAGTTCCAGTCTCTAAGTGTTTTAAAGGCATTGTCTAAAAAATACCTGCATCCTCTTTCTCCCTTTCAGATTCTGGCATCCTGGTGAACCAAATAATCATGAAGAGAACTGTGTCATGCTCAATTACCGTAATGGAAACTGGGGCTGGAATGATGTCCATTGTGATGGACCTCAAATGTCAATCTGTGAGATGCTGAGGATCAAGTTATGAGTGAAACATTACCGGTGGAATTGTCATCATCAGCTCGGAGCTGAGCCCTGGTGGTGTAGTGGCTGAGTGCAAGACTGTGGCCCACTGGCTTGGCAGTTCAAATACAGCAGCAGCAAGGCTGGGCCTTCCACTCCCACCAGAGGGCGGTGATGACCCCCCTCCAAAAAAAAAAAACAAAAAAAAGAAAGAAAGAAATAGCTCACTTTCTCTATTTTTTTTGTGTGTGTACATTTTGTGTAAGGGAGGCGCATAGAATTTTTTTTGGGGGGGGGCATCACTGCTCTCCGGTGGTGGGAGTAGGAGGCCCAGCCCCACTGCTGGAATTGAACCTCCGTCCCAGTGGGCTTCAGTCCCGCGCACAACCACTACACCACCGGGGCTCAGCCCGCTCATAGAATTTTTTTTAGTGGGCTCTGACCTTGTATACTTATGATAGAGTCAATTAATACATGCATTCATGTTGTCACTCAAATTGGAGAGTTCTTTTTCAGACTCATGGGTGGAGTATGAGACTCATCTCCTGATTTTTGTTTGACTAGTAAAGTGTTGGTTATTGATAATGCTACCCCAAATATTGGGTTTGTGCCTTGGACCAATAGAGTCTAATTAAAAACCACTTCAAGAGAAGGAAAAAAAGGCTTTATTATTTTAGGAGGCTGGCCGAAAGAGCTTGACTGCAAGGGGGGCTAGTTAGGGGGCTCTTAAATTATCCTAATTTCCAAGTGATGATTATACTAACTTCCCTTAGCGATAATAATCGTGTACTACATGCAAGTGCACTATAATTCTTAAGATACATGACAAGCCACAAAACTTGTAACATACAATGAGTACATAGAAAACAGTGAATTCATGAAAAAACAAAAACAAACTATAACTTGCTATTCTGACATCTTCTTTCCAACTGACTGTACCTTATCAACCTTAAAAAATGATTAAGAAAACTGGAGGGATCAACTAGACTCCAAGTAGAACTCAAATAGTACTTCATTTTCCACATTCTTATGTGAACCCTGGAGATAGGTCAAAAGGTCAACATATACAGCGAAAGATACATAACAGGATAGATTCTACAGAACCCTGCCTGATTCCGATCAAAAGGGCTGCAGTCTAGGTAGCCATCTTAGTTGTCTGTTGCCATTGTAACAAAATACCACAAACACGAAACATTTACAAAATGGCTTACAACAGCACAGATTGATTCTTTTACAGGTAGGACAGGGGTGAGTGTTGTGGGCCTTCTGATTGCTCCACAAGCAGTCATTCTCCCGTTTTTTTGCTTCTCCTCACTAGTTACGAAGCTTTCGTAGCTTCATTCCCTGAAAGTTCCACCACCTTTATGGATATATATGCAAATACACACACATATCTTCTGATGAACCTATTACATTCCAGAGCATATTTCCACTCTTCCTCATCTCTCCAGTCTAGGAGTCTACCCAAGCATCTCCTCATAGTTCCTCACTGTTGAAGGATGATGTCTATACTGCTGCTATAACTCTCTTTAACTCTTGTCAATTCTCCAGTATTCCCTTGTTGCCATAATTTCCTCTAACCTTTCTTTTATTGAATGCTCACTTCCTCTGTATCCAAACCAACTCCTGTTTACCATCTGAACCCAAGGTGGGGAAAGATTGACCCACAGGCCACCTCAGGCCCTCAAAATGATTGATAGCAGCTACTATCACAAGTCTCAGGAAAGAGAAGCAGTTCCAGTCATCACATTAGAAGTGAGTTAAGTAAATGTTTGACCACTATAGCAGGCTAATCTTTAGGTTGGTAATTTTGTATGACCCTCAAATTTTTTTTTTAAATAGATCATTTTATTGGGGGCTTGTACAAGTCATCACAATCCATACATACATCCAATGGGTCAAGCACATTTGTACATTTGTTGCCATTGTCATTCTCAAAACATTTGCTTTCTATTGAGCTATTGGTTAAATGATTTTATAAATATGGCAGAGAAAAGGTTTGCCATCCCTCCTTGAAATCATGACTTCCCCTTCTACCCTCGGCAACCATCAAAGAATGTTTCTTTTACAGTGAAAACCTATGCTTGACTTTTTTTTTAAGTTTTGAAAATTCTTTTTTTTTTGGGGGGGGGGGTGCATCACTGCCCTCAGGTGGTGGGAGTGGGAGGCCCAGCCTTTGCTCCGTGGAGCTGTAATCGAACCTCCATCCCAGTGGGCCGCAGTCCCGCGAACAACCACTACGTCACCGGGGCTCAGCCCTATGCTTGACTTTTTATAATAGTATTGTCATATGGTATTTGACTAATTTCACTTTATAATGTCCTCCAGGTTCATTCATATTCTGAAGTGTTTCTCAGATTCATTATTATTCCTTAATGTTATATAATATTCCATCATGTATATGTACTGAAGTTTATCCTTTCTTCTACTGCTGGGCATTTAGATATTTCCATCTTTTTACTATTGCAAATAGTGCTAAGATGAACATAGGTGTGATTATCTCTTATTTCTCTGGGATTTATACCAAGTATAGAGATTGCTTATCCCATGTTTGTTTTATCCCCAACTTTTTGAGGAAGTGTCATACCACTTTCCACAGTGGTTGCACCATTTCACGGTCCGACCAGCAGGGTATGAGGTTGAAAAGTTACTGTTAATTTGGATAAATCAGCAACAACTCAATGGCAACACAATATGTGAGAAGAATAAAAGCCTTCATAGTGATTCAAAGTACTGGAAAGGGAATCATACGTGTAATTTTTAGGCCTCGAAATAATTTGCCTTCCCATTATTTCGTATGGGAAAAATATGATCAGTTCTTGAACTGTTCAGTTTTCATACAGGAAATTGAAATGAAATGAGTTTGACAATGAAGTACCACAGCATTTGAAACAAGGTGGGGAAAAAAGTGATTTCTCATCTCTGAATATTTTTTGTTCATCTTTGAAAAGCCCCTTCCACATCTGCCGAACTTACAGCAATTATTCTGACAATATTTTTCAGCTGTCTGAACACTTTTAAGACCTGTGTAATTCACTCATACTATCTTGTGTGGATTTGGGCTGTAATACAAAGCTAAAACCCCTAACATCATGTCACTTGGTGGCTTGTTGAATTGGCAATAAATGTAATGGCTTGTAAATTGTTGACTTGTCTTTTCAGACATCACTTAACGTGTTTGGTGGTTAGCAATGGCTGTTTGTCTTTTGTGTAAATTGGCCAGTCTGATCATTTGGGGGTTTTTTTGTGTGTGCATGTATGTATTCTTATGTTTTCCTCCAACTCTTCCGTCATTTTATTTTCCTTTCTCTCCCTCTTTGTGACTGAGGTCCTGGCTACTAACTTTGCACCACAGACTTGACTAACTGAATATCTGGACAAACACCCCTCCCCTACCCCCTCAGACTTATTTTGGTTGTTATTTTCATGCTTTCTATCGGCATATTTAAATTGTTGACTAAAAGCAAGTGAACTTCAATCAGAACAAAACTTTTTTGTTTTCTAAATTAAAAACCTCTGTGTGGTATTTTTTAAAGAACCTTGAGTGGTTTTATCCATACACCTGGAATTTGGATGGACTGAATGAATAGATTATTAATAATAGATTATTAATCTAACCTGCCAGGGCACTTGGCAAAACTTTAAGCCTTGGGGGGTGAATTTCTTTGTGTTTGTGCTTCTGTTTTTATTGTAAAAATGAATAACAGTTTTAAACAGCTTATACAGAAAAAGTCTGGTTTGGTTTTTAGCATTCCTGGTTTGATTTCTTTACTGGCCTTTTCATCTTTTGGCATATAAGTTTTTGTTTTATCTGCTTTTCAGCATTGTTTAAGATAGATAACCTGTCGAGCTCTGTGTCTGTGTCGAAGGACTTTGAGTAGTTTTACCCAGAGGTTTCTGAACCGGAATGTGTTTTTAAATTTAATTTTTCCTCCCAGGAAACCTTTGTAAATCTAGCCCATTAAAGGAGTTTTTATTGGGGTAAATGTTTATATTTCTCTTCTTCAGAAGGGAATTAATGGTTTTTAATTCAGAAAAACATCGTAGGTGTGTGTTTGCATCTAATTAAAGCTCTAACCTTCAGGTCAGGTAAGCACCTGAATGGTTGCACTTTAGGTTGAGCTCCCCTCCTATCTGTCTGCATCATACTGAGAGAGGGTTAAAAATCAGCTCCAATGACCACCTGCTAGCGTTTTTCTGTCTCCTCCATCCCTGTGGAATGCGGCCTCATGGATCTTTGGTTCATTCTTTTGGGCTATCTTTTGAGCCACACTCGTTGGCTGCTCAGTGTCTCTGACTACCACGGCAAGCGCGCTCTGCAGCTGCAAAGGGCTCGCTCCTGTTAACAGCCATTTCTGGAGACCTCTGTGCCGAATGGATGAGGACTGAGAAGGACTTTCCATATTGGCTTCCAACACTGATGGGGTTGACTCTTTGCACGTACAGCTGGATTGGAAAAAAAAATCTCCAAGGAACCTGATTGCCAATGACTGCGAGTTGCCTGAAGAGAGTGTGTGTTCCATCTCTCTCTGTACGCATATCTCCAGGACGGCCACGATATCAGCCGCCAGAGAGAGCGCATATCTCTTCAATCGTGGCATCCATACACTCTGGGGGATGTGCGAGCCCCCCTGATTACATCATAACGGGAAGGGGCTGTACAATAGGTGTACATCAATCGAAGAGGGACAGGCTAGGGGTGTCAAATGAAAAAAAAAAATTCTGCGGTGGCTCCAACACCTGCTGATCCATTTGGGTAAAGGCCACCCTGCCCCATCCCATCTCCAATCTGTGGAGAGCAAAGAGCGGTCACGATTGCTGATGGGCTGCTCACACCGGCAGCGTGCAGAAAGCGTCCGCAGACACTGTCTCCCTGCTCTGCAGAACGCTGGTTCTGTCCTTGCTCTTTATTTCCCCTCTAAACCCATCACCCCACTTGGGATGATTGCCAATAATGCTGATTGAGCTTTTTACATCAAAAGATCACAGCCATAGGAAAGAGGATATGAAAGGAAATTAAAAAAAAATTTTTTTTTAATTAAAAAAAAAGAGGGACCCAAGCATTCCATGCTTTCAGTAGTATTTACTAGCGAGGACTAGGGAGCCGCCCATTTGCCCACAAAATGAGTCCCGTGCTGCCTTTTTTAAAAAAGAGAAACAGCTAAATGCCCACCGGACTTATAATCCCATACGTCTGTAGGTCCCTGTGAACTTCAGTCGATTGGCTTTTGTAACTCAGTGTGCCCCAGACATAAAAATGAAAATGCAAAAGTTAAAAGGATTGTAAAAAACAATTTTAAAAATCACAGTGAATAGAAATGGCTCAGAAGGCTTATAACCATAAAATGTTGCCTGGGGAAGCAAGCAAAAGGACTCTAGTCAGCACTGTAGTAGCGGCCTTAAGAGAAGCAGGTCAGACCCCTCAGAAGCCTACCAAACCAGAGACTGCTAGCATTCAGATTCAGAACAGGTGACCCTTAGGAAGGAACCAATGCACATATTAGAAAGAAGAAATGCATTGAAAAATAATAACAAAATATTAAAACTTTTGCTCAATCAAGGGAAAAGTTATGGCGATGTTTCAAAAGGTAATTTTTTTCCTTGCCCATCTTTACAGATATGTGATGTATCTTGACAGTTTCACTAACATACAATCCGTGGGTCGTACACGTCACTAGTGTAATCATTTTCATAACAGCTGTGCAACCGTCACCACCATCAATTACAGGCATTGACTTCTTTGCTGTTCTCATTGTGACCTCACCGTCCCACCCTGCCCCGTTCCCTGCCATCTCCCTTGGAAGCTATCCATCCAATTGCTGTCTCCATAGGTTTACCCATTCTGGGTTTCTTATGCAGAAAAATGTACAAAATGTTAGCAAAATACAAATAAATGTCCCAACGTCAATGATAGAAAGAGACAGATAAAAACTTCATTAAAAAAGTAGGAAATAGGGGCTGGGCCCCGGTGGCGTAGTGGTTGCACGCGGGACTGCGGCCCACTGGGACGGAGGTTCAATTCCAGCTCCATGGAGCAAGGGCTGGGCCTCCTACTCCCACCACCTGAGGGCAGTGATGCCCAACAACAAAAAAAGTAGGAAATATTAACATTGAAACAATTACACATCATATCAAAAGGAAGATCAAATGACCTTAGACTCAATCTGCATGGAAGAGCCTGTGAATGGGTTGTGGACTTTCACTGTACTTTATAGCCTTCTGCAAAATGGGTGTTGTGTTTGTCCAGGTAGACAGAGAAACAAAATTCATAAACATGCATATGCATATAAGGGAAAGGTTTATGTACATGAGGAATGGAACATTGAGAAAGCATCCCAACCCAGTCCAGTCCAGGGTAATAAGTCCAATATTAGCCCATATGTCCCATGCCAATCTATAAAGTCTTCCGACTCATGAGGCACATGCAATGACATCAGGACAATGACAGGCCAGTGGGTGCAGAGTCTTCTGTATCCAGTGGCAGTAGAAGCATCCTGGCAGCCGTCTCCACATTGTTTCTCTGGCCCCAGAGGTTTGGTTCCATCCGGGTAAGCTCACATGACTTCTCCTTGGCTCCTCCAGTCTCCAGGAATCAGGATCGATCAGCATGCTGTCATCTCATCTTGTCAATAGTTCGTCTCCAAGGAACTGAATCTCTGGTTTCTCAATATCATGAGATTTCCCAGAATTCTCAGAGAAAGTCATGCCCACACAGAAGTCTCATTGGCTATCTCCAGAGTGACAGGCTAGACTCCACCCCTACAATCTTACTCAGATTAACACCAGAGTATGTGACTGCCACAGGTGTTTAAAATTAAGTTTCTTAAACCATTCCCTCTAGCAATTTTAGTTTTTATTACATTTTTTGCCTTTAAAAATAGCTTTATTGGCATATAATTTACAGATACAATTCAATAGTTCAATCAGATCGAAAATATTTGATACACTGTATGTTTGGTTTGTTATAAAAGCTGCGGGGGGCTGAGCCCTGGTGGCGTAGTGGTTGTGCGCGGGACTGCGGCCCACTGGGACGGAGGTTCAATTCCAGCAGTGGGGCTGGGCCTCCTACTCCCACCACCGGAGAGCAGTGATGCCCCCCAAAAAAAACTGAAAAAAAAAAAAAAAAGCTGCGGGACTGCGGACTGTGACCTAGGCAGTTCAAATCCAGCGGCAGCTCTCGGGAGCAGCACTGGGTAGCGCCCACAACCACCAGAGGCAGTGATGCCCACAAAAGAAAAAAAAAGTAAAAACTAAAATGTTCCCACTAGAGGGCAGTGATGCCCCCCCTCCAAAAAAAAAACCCCAAACTAAAATGTCTTAGTGTAAATGTCTTGGTTATCTTGTGCTTAGCAGCCCAGCGCAGAACCACTAAGCCTCCAGGCCTCTTGTTTTGGTTATCTTCAAATCAAACAAATTTTGGATTTTTTTCCTCCTTAGCAAGAGTAACTTTTGCTAAATATAAAAATAATACTGCACAATTGGCAAAGAAAATCATAAATTTTGTAAAGTTTTCACTTATAAAATTGTACAAAAAGAGTGGCATCAATTATACTTTCAAAGACCACATTAAAAATATTGTTAATAATTCTGTCACTTGGTTGTGCGCGGGACTGCGGCCCACTGGGACGGAGGTTCAATTCCGGCAGTGGGACTGGGCCTCCTACTCCCACCACTGGAGAGCAGTGATGCCCCCCCCCAAAATAATTCTGTCACTATTGTACATTGGGGTCCTCAGAAAAACGTTTTAAAGGTATAATTATGTAATTATACATATATAATTATGCAAACAATGCTATTTGGAATTCTACAGAATCTTCTTATTGGACTAACATTAAGAAATTGGTGGCATAATGTGGAAGTGGGCTAGCCTCGTCTCAGTATTTTTTTTTGTTTCCATCTTTTGTTCCCCTGAACAGTAGGACTTCTGAAAAAATTGCTTTTAGGTACACAGCCAGGGGTCAGATAAAGCCACATTGTTTACTCACCTGTTTTCTAGAAAATACGTGGAAAGTTAAAGTCTTAATTTCTAGATGTTATCTTTACTTATTCCTAAAATGGCAAAACTAAACGTAATAAATGTGAATTTTAATCCAGGAGAGCAAAAATCCCCATAAACCTCTCTCTGACAGAGACCGTGCTGCTGAGTTAAAATGGCTTACAGAAGTCTCTGCTTGGCTTAATGTAGTCAGGGGCCTGAGGCTGTATTTCATGTCAAAGAAATAGTTTACATAAAGGTTAAGATAAAATAAATTAAAATTAAATTTTATTGTTTAAAAGTTAAGCTCAAGATCTGGCTCTAGGTTCACACTGTATTCTTCTGATTATGGTTACTAATATAGTAATTGATGGGAAAATGATTGAAAAGTGAAAGATAGAACATTCGTAAGCCTACTTGCTTTCAGTCGTCAATTTGAACCTTTAAAATGGGTATAGCCACACCTGCAAAGAAGACTCTGAAAAGGAAAGCCCCATCCAGTGCTTTCAGTGCTCTGCACATTTGCAGATGCTGGAAAAGATTGCTGTGGGTGGAGGAGAAAGTAACCCTGTTGACTTTTTAAACTTTAAACTAATAGTTTGTGCTTTGAAACTGAAAAAAATTTAAAGCCATGAAGTCAATTCTCTTCTCTAGGACCGACCATTAAAGGAAGCCTATAAGCAGCCTGAAATGCTTGTTAAATGACCACCTGGGTCCACGTGTTGTGTGGAAGTGGAAAGAAATGCAGCAATAAGAAAACGGGTTCGGTGTGCTCACGAACACCCGTGAATCTGGTTCATAGGAATTAAAAAAGAAGAGAGCAGGTTGGCTGGTCTGAAGCTCGTGGCCTAGCCCAAGGGAGCTAAAGTTGCTAAAATTTTGTGACTAGGCCCAAGGTCAAAAGGCAAGGTGACCAATGGGCACCCTCGTGGGGCCAAGTGATGTGGCCTACATTAAGTTGACCAGAACCCCACCAAATGAAGATAAAATTATTGAGCCTGTGAATTGGCACATATTGCTGTTGATTTTATGGATGGGCTGTCCTGATTTGGCTTTGCTAATTGATGTAGACTCACGAGGTTTCAATCAGAATGAAGATTCTTCACACCAAAGAACATGCTAATTTCCTAAAGCACTAGGTTAATATAAGTGGGCAGTATAAAAGTTGGATGCTCAAAATTGAGGGGATAAAGGCATAAAGAAACTGGATTATAAACTTTCATAGGTGAAAATTTAAAATATTAAAAACAGAAGAAAATTTAAAAACAGAAGAAAATATAAAATATTTTTGTTTTGTTCATTTATAAAATATGTTTAAATAAGGTCGGTACATTTCAAACTTTGTATTTCAGTTTTATCTTGTCAAAACTATTGGGGCTGAGCCCCGGTGGTGTAGTGGTTGTGCGCGGGACTGCGGCCCACTAGGACGGAGATTCGATTCCAGCAGTGGGGCTGGGCCTCCTACTCCCACCACCGGAGAGCAGTGATGCCCACAAAAAAACAAAAAACAAAAAACAAAAACAAACAAACAAAACTATTGTTCTTGTTTTGAAAATTGTATGTGGCTAAAAAGTTGTGTAAAGGTGTCAAGTTAGTCTGACACTGACCTTTTCATTGTTCCAAGGACACCTGGATGCAGAGGTTCCTAATCATCATCTTGCTTAAGTCCCTGCAAACCTTAGATTTCCAGCATCAACTCCACAAATTTTAGAGGAAGGCAGCACCCCGGCCACCAACAAGCAGCCTACCTGTGCACACATTCCAGCCGGGTGACTGTGTCCTCGCAAAGCGGTGCATGTCCACTGGACTCAAACCACGTTGAAAAAGGCCGCTCATCATCATGCTTACAAGTCAAACCATGGTCAAGGTGAATAAGCTCGAGCTCATTCGCTCACATCCCAAGGCTGTCCTGACCGACACAGGGTCATTCTTCCATAAGAGACCCCTTAAACTATAACTGTCTTAGGTTTCTTAATACTGCTATTTCAGTCGAGGTCTCCTGCATGAAGTAATCAAACTATCAGCATATGGTACAATAGCTCAGAAGTATGTTTTAAGGCTTCCCCAGATACATGGTTTTCTGACTCTTTTGGCCTTACCATCTGCCCGCCTATTTATATGCTTAACTGCTAGGTGGGTCAGGTTCTGCAGCCACAGGGATGGCTGCCCTCATCACCCAAACACATGACTTGAAAGGCCTTCCCAGTATAGTTAATGTAAATATTAACGGATTAAAAGCCACCATTTTAAAATTTGTCAGAACAAATTCAGTGCTCAGCTGAAGTAGCCTTGCAGAATAGACAAGGTCTGAACGTGCTATTCCTTAAACAAGGTAAACTATGCAGCGCCCTTAAAGAAAAATGCTGTTTTTATGCAAACAAAGCTGGGATTGTATGAGAAAATCCCACTTTTAGTCTGCAAAAGTGCAAAGAATAGGAGGATGGAAAACAGAATGTACAGGCAACTGGTATTGAAAATGTCTAATTGGTTTCCTTGGGTCACTACCTTTTTTCCTTCCTTTTTTTTGGGGGGGGGGCATCACTGCTCTCCGGTGGTGGGAGTAGGAGGCCCAGCCCCACTGCTGGAATTGAACCTCCGTCCCAGTAGGCCGCAGTCCTGCGCACAACCACTATGCCACCGGGGCTCAGCCCCAGGTCACTACCTTAATTACTGGTTTTACCCGTTTCCTGTTATTATTATTAATCATTTTATTGGGGGTCATACAACACTTATCACAATCCACACATATATCCATTGTGTCAAGCACTTTTGTACATTTGTTTCCCTCATTCTCAAAACACTTGTTTTCCACTTGAGTCCCTGGTATCTGCCCCTCATTTTCCCCCTCCCTCCCCATGAACCCCTGATAATTTATAAATTATTATCATTTTGTCATATCTTACACCATCCAACATCTCTCCTCACCCACTTCTCTACTGTCCATCCCCCAGGGAGGAGGCCATATGTAGATCCTTGCAATCTGTTCTCCCTTTCTACCCCACCTTCCCTCCACCCTCTCATCACTGCCCCTCTCACCACCAAGCCTAAGGGATGATTCTGGCCTGAATTCCCAGTGTTTCCAGTTACTATCTGTACCATTGTACATCTTCCAGTCCAGCCAGATTTGTAAGGTAGAACTGGAATCATGATAGTGGGGGTGGGGGTGAAGGAAGTATTCAAGAGCTAGAGGACCATTGTGTTTCATCATTGCTACACTGCACCTTGACTGCCTCTTCCCCTCTCCAGGCCTTCTGTGAGGGAATATCCAGTTACCCACAGATGGGCTTTGGGTCCTGTGATAGGAAGACTTGTTGTGCCAACATGGCCAAAGAAAATAGGTAGGTTTGTTTTGCCAACATGGCCAATGAGCACATATATGAGATCAATTGAAGGGCAGAGATATAAATGGTTCAGAGATCCCTGCCCTTGCTCTCTTGCTTTTGGACCTTCGAACCATCTGGCTGCATTTGTCCTGTGCCTTGATCTCCAAGCGACGCTACCCGTGGGAAACCAAATCCATGGACTGTGCTGCCGTTAGTTGAGATCCTTTAAGCCCTGCTTCGCCACACTCCTGGAATATATATTTCTTGAGCTGGAGACGGTCAGACTCTGTCATCTGGCTGACTGCTGGTGACCTGCTTTGCTGTTTGCTGCCTGAATCAGAGGACTACTCAGTGACCCTTAAGACCCTCTATATGGTTTTGGATGAAATCTACTAATATAGTAATAATGCATGGTCCAATGAAAAGTTTCAGTATTAATAATAATAGTAGACTGTGGTGCCCAGATGTCAAAAGATCTGTCACAAGGGCTGAGCCCTGGTGGCATAGTGGTTGTGCGCGGGACTGCGCATTTATGCACCCACTTTGTTTACAGCAATTGTGTTGGGACGGGCTGGTATGTTTTTTCCATGTGGGCTTTGTTGCTTCTCAGCAGGATGGCCGCTTGATTATCTTCAATCATTTAAGACCCTCCGTGACCCTTAAGACTTCAAGGACTGCTACTGTACTAGCTGTCTCACGCAAGTGAGTTGCATCGAGTCCTTTGTACTGCTTTATACACTAGTTAACTGTTTCTTATGTTAGATATCTTTCTATTTATATAAATATATAGAGAGAATTATTAGTGTCCTGCTTTTGTTTCTCTAGAGAACCCTGACTAACACTCCCTCTCATTCGCAATGATATGATGTTTTGTTCTTTGATGTCTGATAGCTAGACCCCTCAACACCTTGTGATCACCCAGGCTGCTGTGTTTCTTTCATGTGGACTTTGTTCTTTCTTGGCTAGATGGCCACTGGTTTATCTTCAAGTCTTTAAGGCCCCAGTCTCTACATCCCCTGATAACCAGGCACCAGTCAACTTTCTTCACCACATTTACTTATGCACCCACTTTGTTTACAGCAATTGTGTTGGGACAGGCTGGTATGTTTTTTCCATGTGGGCTTTGTTGCTTCTCAGCAGGATGGCCGCTTGATTATCTTCAAGCATTTAAGAACCCAGGTGACAGATTTTTTTTTTTTTTTTTTTTGCAGGGGCATCACTGCTCTCCGGTGGTGGGAGTAGGAGGCCCAGCCCCACTGCTGGAATTGAACCTCCGTCCCAGTGGGCCGCAGTCCTGCGCACAACCACTACGCCACCAGGGCTCAGCCCTGGTGACAGATCTTTTTTTTTTGACATCTGGGTACCATAGTCTCCTATTATTATTAATACTGAAACTTTTCATTGGACCATGCATTATTACTATATTAGTAGATTTCATCCAAAACCATATAGAAACTGTTAAGCTTATGATATTAAAAACTCAATATGCAGTCCTAAATCCCAAAAACATTGCTGATGAATCAGAAATTTGATTCTCCCCAAAAAACAGCAGAGAAGGAGACAGATTAGTTCCTGTAATGCCACCTCTTTGACTGCTGAATGATCTGCCACCTCCCTCCTCCCATCTCAGAAAGTCCCATTAGTGATTTCTTTTAAAATATACTCATGTTCGGCTGAGCCCCGGTGGCGTAGTGGTTGTGCGCGGGACTGCAGCCCACTGGGTTGGAGGTTCAAATTCAGCAGCATGGCTGGGCCTCCTATTCCCACCACCAGAGGGCAGTGATGCCCCCAAAGCAAAAACATGGTGCCACATCCTCTTGGTCCATTAGCATCACAGATGTTTTACTTTTTGCTAATAAAATGATCATTGCCTGGTATCCCATTCTGGTCATGATCTTGTTTCGCTCTGTCCATCACATATTTGCTTTCAAATCAGATTTGATTTATCAAAGCCTCTTTGGCTTAAAGCATGGAGAAAATCACCACCTAAAAACATGAAGCTAAGTAAAAAATACTGGCACAAAATCATGAAAATAGCCATGCAACAAAAACATCAAACATGAAGCTACTGTTCCTCGACATAATCTTCTCCTCCAGACTTAAAACTCACTGCCGTTGAGTCAGTCCTGACTGAGAGTGATCCCATAGGACAGAGTAAAGCTGCCCTGATGGATTTCACAGACTACATAGAGGTCTTTACAGGAGTAGAAATCTCTGTCTTTCTCCTGAACAGTACCTGGTGGTTTTGAACTGTTGGTCTTTAGCAGTCCAATGCCAACCCTATGTACAACCAGGGCTCCTCCATCCTCCATCTAGGTCTAGAAATTTCTGAAGGCAGTATTTCTATTTCCCTAAATCCTTCCCCAACGAATTTAATTTGCACCACACCAAAATGTCAGTTTTAGCTTCCCCCAAGGACTCAAGTAATAAATATATTTTTAGAATGTCTTTGAATTGGAGGACATAAAAAGTTCGAAGAGGTAAGATTAAGGCTGTGGGGGGAATAAGGGTAAGATTTCCTAACAAAATTCTCCTGAGACAGCTCATGCTGCTTTGGGGGAAGGAGCAGGTGCACTTTTGCGATGGACCACACTTCCTTGTAGGCACTCTCCTGGCCTCCTTCTCACCAACTCAGCTTCAATGTTCTTAACATGCCTCCAAATCAGCTCTTCTGATCACTTTGTGCCCCTCAAGAAAACCTGGTGAGATGACCTCTTTGGAATTCAATAACTCAGTCCTCATAATTTTCCAAGTTGACCTCTGTGACAGAAATTCAAGTGGCCCAGGGGATTTTTCTGAGAATTCCCTATTTTGACTGGGTCTCCCCCGCCTCTGTCCACAAAGCGCCTGTCGGAGACTAAAAGAAGCGGAGTGCTCACTGAACAGACAGGTTTGAACAAGGTTTGTCTGGAATAAACCCATGGACGTATGATCTGGAACGCCAGTAGCAAAGCCTTTCGACTTTCATCTACAACTATGTCAGCTCTATAGAGGCAATGATTTGTGCTACATTTATGGGCACCTGAAAGGTTTCCAAATGTATGTTGATTTTCACAAGTTCACCAACTCTGGCTTTGCTAAAGAAACATAAAGCTATGCCATTTTATTTTATTTTTTAAAAATCATTTTATTGGGGGCTCTTACAGCAATCCATACATCAATTGTATCAAGCACATTTGTACACTTATTGCCATCATCATTATCAAAATATTTTCTTTCTACTTGAGCTCTTGGTATCAGCTCCTCCTCACCCCAACTCTCTCACCCTTATGCTTTCAATGACAAATTATTATTATTTTCTTATCTTTTTTTTCCCAGTTACTAATCAATTTATTCTTTATGTGTTTGAAAATGTCTACATTCTTTTTCACAATGGGTAAGACTGGGAATAAGAAAGTGTGGTTCTGGCTACATGGACAGAAATCAGTATTAACCTTGAATATACGATAGATAACCCCCCCCCCCCCAAACCAACAACAATGGGAAACCATTTCCTCCTTCATATTTTGTGCAGATTGCCATTCTATGACATGCGAATTTTACAAGGCTCTTTTTTTTTTGAGAGGTGAGGAAGAAAGGTATTCTCATCTTGTAAATCAAATACTAGAGCTAAAAGATATGTATTTAGAGTTCTAAAATGCAAAATTCTCCCTCTTCTTTCAAAACCAGAAAAAAGCTCTGCTGGACTCAACGATCTTATTTTCATATCTTAAACCACCCGCTGTCTCCCTTCCTCTATGTTTCTGTTGTTGATATCTCTCAAAACTATTCAATTTTAATTGCTAATACTGTCCTGCGGGAACCTACTCTGACTCACAGTGATAGTATAGGGCAGCGGACAATTGTTTCATAGTCTCTCCGAGGCAGAGATGTTTATAGGTCTTGATCATCAGGTCTTTTCTCTTGAGAGGCGACAGGTAAGTAAGTTGCTGTCCTTTATAGCTGGTAGCTAAGCACTAACCATTATACAGAACTCATTGTCTCTGCAGTAGAATACAGATGAGAACATTGAAGGAGTGTCACGATGTCAGCAAATCTTAAGTAATCTTAAGTAACGAGTGTGTTTGCTATAGATATACCCAAAGACAATGGGTTTTGAAATTTAGGTTTTCGTGAACTGTCACTAAATACACTAGTGGTGTTGTTTGTATAGGATTTAAAGTGCTTTTTCAATAATGGGGAGGGGGGCTGATTAGAGAAATATCTACTGAAGTAAAAAGATGTCAGCAATACAATGTATTTAGAAATCAGAGCTCCACAGGATAATTGGCTCTCTCAAAGATTTCATGCTAGATGTCAATTGAGAGGATCAAAGCTTTTTGTTGGTTTGTTTCACACTTCAGTTACTATATATGATGCTCCCCTTTTCAGAATACTTCTCTTATCAGACTTTCAACTATGTCCCTTTGAGATCTTTTTTTTTTCCTCCTGGAGAACTGTTCCAAAGACTTTGCTCTGTGCTCATATGTGCTTTTATTGGGATACTTCTTATAAACATATCAGATTAGGGATAAATCTTAATACCAAGATGCAAGTGTGTAAGGAATATAATTTTACTTTCATTTGTAACATTTTGAACTTCTAGGTAATAAGCTGGAAAATCCTAGTAAAATGACCACCACCAGCTATGTCTTAGGGTTTGAGGGAAGCAGTTGGCATCTATCTCCCGATTCTTGTGTCCAAGGTGCCTTCCTTAGCGTTTCAGGGTTCTCTTCTCCATAGCTAAGGAGTCCTGGTGGTGCAGTGGTTACACGTGGGGCTGCAATCTGCATGATTGTGGGAGAAAGACCTGGATTTCTATTCCCGTAAGGATTACCATCTTGGAAATCCACAGGTGCAGTTCCCCTCTGTCTTAGCGGGTCTCTGAGTTAATGTAGCTATGTCTTGATTGTAGATACGGCTTTTTGGGGGGAGGGGGGGTCATCACTGCCCTCTGGTGGGAGTGGAAGGCCCAGCCTTGCTCCCGGAGAGCTGCTGCTGGATTTGAACTGCCAAGCCAGTGGACTGTAGTCCTGCACTCAGCCCCTACGCAGCTGGGGCTCAGCTTTTGCTTTCATGGAACTACCCTGGAGTTTGAGACCCTTCCTGAGACTTTGCAGCTTCCTTTATCACAAAATCTGTTCCTGCTGAGGCTTTGCCACCTGCCCTCTAACTACATTAGTCTGAGAACTGGGGAGTATTCTTTTTTTTTTTTTTTTAACCTCTGTAAAACTTTTCTAAAGTTATTTCCCTTTCTTGTGAACTTTTTTGTTGGTTTGGGTTTTCTTTCTTTCTTTCCTTTGAAAAACATTTTATTGTGAATTGGGAAGAATGTTTACAAAGCAAATCAATTTTCTATTCAACAACTCACACGTTTTGTTTTAGATCACACATTTTGTTTCATGGCAGTCCCACAAGGTAACATCACTTATCTTCCTCCCCCCACCCTCCCCATTCTTCCTTTTCCTGTAACCTTTCTCAACTTTGTCCTTAGGTAAATCTTACCCTTTTGATCTCAAGTAGTTGATTATCCTAAGGTTGTGTAATTCCCTAGAATTATCATTTTTTCTTATAGACATGTCTGGTGTTTGCCAGAGAATTGAGCCATGGGGGTGAGTTCATTTCCAGACCTGAAGGGGACTAAGGGGCAGGGTGTCAGGGGTTCTGCTAGTCTCTATCTGACCAGTGAGAATAATTTTCAGTGTTCCATCAGTTCAGCTGACTAATTGTTTCTCTGCATCTTCATTTTTTTAAATGTTTTCCTTCAGACTGAAAGGAACCGGTGATTGCACCTTAGATGACTGCTCACAAGCTTTTAAGACTCACCAAAGTAGGTTGTAGAACATTGTTTTTGTGGACTATGTTATGCCAGTTGATTTCAGAGTACCCTGAGACTATGGTCCTGAGACCCCAGGCCCATCAGCTCATTTCCTTAAGGCGTTTGGTTATGTCTAAGAAGTTTTTCATAACTTTGCTCTCCACCACATTTGTGTCTATATGTACAGCAAAGGTAAATACCCATGTACAAATATCCTTGTCAATCACATACATGTATATCTCCATGGCTATACCTGCACTCTCCCTCCCACACCACTTCAACTTGCATGTCTAAATCTATCTCAATCTACTTGTAGATCATTATTATTGAAAGATTGTGTAGTCAATTGCATTTATCTTTCTTTCCTTTAACTCTTGAAATCCTTCTAGTGTCTTCCCCTGCCTCCATAATCTGGTTCCTTAACCCTCTTTTATTACATAGTGCCTTCTCCTTCACCCAAATTAATACATGCTTATCCCCCCGAGCCCATAATTTACTCTCTCTTACTGTGGTAGTTGTGTCATTTCATGTCAACTTGAAGATATCTAAAAGTGTAGGGGTGGTATTCAGTCTGTTAACCAGGTCACAGCCTGTGGCTCCTTCTTATGGGCATGACTTTCTCATAAGAAGGATCCTGGAACCGCCCCTTCTCTCTCTCTCTCTCTCTCTCTCTCTCTCTCTCTCTCTCTCTCTGTTTGTTCCTGTCCCCTCCCTCTCTACCTTTGCCTTTCTGCTGGATGACCATGCTTGCTGCCAGAGTCACTGTTCTTAGAACCGCATGACTTTACATCCGCTGGTCTGTGACTTTTTGTATTCTGCTGGTAGCTGTGTGAGTCTAAAGAGGGATTCATGGACTAGCATTGGGGACTCATGGACTTGAGTTGGACTGGTCTGGGATGTTTTACTGATATTACATAATATAAAGCTCCTTTTTACACCTATATGAGTGTCATGGGTTTTCTTTCTCTAGTTGACCTGGCCTAACACACGTTTGGTAACCATCAAATTATGTTCTTTCTTTTTTTTGACTTTTTAAAAATCATTTTATTGGGGGCTCATACAACTCTTATCACTATCTACACTTATATTCATTGTGTGCAAAGAATATTTGTACATTTGTTGTCATCATCATTCTCAAAATATTTTCTTTCTACTTAAGCCCTTGGTATTAGCGCCTCCTTTTTCAACTCCCTCCCCGCCACCCCTCCCCAAATTATGTTCTTGACTTTTTACACCAATTTTGTGATTGATTTATGTCACTCAATATAATGTTTTCCAGGTTTATTCATATTATGAGGTGTTTTGCAGATTCAACATTGGGGGTAGTTCTGCTTGGTCTTATAGGGTCATTAAGTTAGACAGGGTTCTCTAGAGAAACATAATCAGGACACTAATGAATATCTATCATAAGAGATAAGCAGTTAATTAATCTATAAAGCAGTACAAATGACTCAGTGCTACTCATTTCTGCGAGACAGCTAATACACTGGCAGTCTTTCAAGTCTTGAGGACCTCCAGGTAGTCCTCTGTAGAACAATTCAGGCTATCCAGTCACAGGCAGCAAACAGCAAGGCAGGTGACCAACAGTCAGCCAGATGACAGGGTCTGGCAGTCCCCAGCTCGAGCGATATATACTCTAGTAGTGTGGTGAAGCAGGTCTAAAAGGAACCTCAAACTACAGCAACACAGTCCGTGGGCTAGGTGTCTGACAGGTAGTGTAGCTTGCAAATTGAGAGAGAGAACAAGAAAGGCAGCTGCACACTGGTCTGACCATCAAAAAGCAAGAGACAAGAAAGGTGAGGCTCACCAAGCCATTTTCTCTCTACCCTTCAATTAATCCCACATGTATTCATTGGCCATGTTGGCATAATAAACCTACCTATCACAGTCATTATGAATTGAAATCGACTCAATGGCAGAGTCTGAGTTTGCCCTTGATAACCCAAATAATGAAAGTGGGTCAAACAAACCTTTCTGAAGAAGAAACGATAAGGAAATTGTCTGATAAGGGAACTAAGAGATTTATATTTAGGATCTTCTGACAGCTCAAGAATGAAATCAAGAAAAACACAGAAAGCATGGACAAAATCTGAAAAAATCTAGTAACATAAGACAAGAGTAAGATAGCAAAACCATATGCATTGTCATAGTTACATAATTTCATGTCAACTTGAAGTGTAGGGGTGGAGTCTAGTCTGTCAATCAGGTCACAGCCTGATGGTACCACCTTGCATGATTGACCTCATAAAGAGGGTTCTGGGGAAACAAAACAGAACAGCAGCAAAACAAGAACAAAAAGAGGGTTCTGGGAATCTCTCTCTCTCTCTCTCTCTCTCTCTCTCTCTCTCTGCCTTCACCTTCCTGCTAAGGAGTCACGAGGAGATGCAATCACTGCCATTGGATCTGCAAGACTGTGCACCCACCGACAAGTGCTTTTCCTGCATTCTGCATTATTACATGTGGCTGTGTGAGTCTGAAGAAGAATTTATGGACTAATATTGGACTTATGAGCTTGATCTGGCCTGGGCTAGGATCTTTCACTGATATATAACTACTTCTTGATATAAAGTTGTTTTAGTGGATAAATAAAGATAATAGTGAAATAGAAAAAAAATTCTTGATAAAAATTTGTATGAGGAACATTTGTGGAAGACCTTTTAAAAGCATGAGAATTATGTTAGCTACTCATGATAGAAATCCTAGAATAAGAAAAGAGAAAAATGTCAAAAAGAAAAGATGTGAACATTTGCTGACATTAAAAATCTCAAAACTGTGGCTGAGTCCCGATGGTGTAGTGGTTGTGCGCGGGACTGCGGCCCACTGGGATGGAGGTTCAATTCCAGCTCCCAGGAGCAAAGGCTGGGCCTCCTACTCCCACCACCTGAGGGAAGTGATGCCTAAAAAAAAAAAAAAAAAAAAACAAACAAATAAAAAATCTCAATACTAAAAAAAAAAAAATCGCAATACTATGGAAAGCAAGAAGACTACCCTCCAAAAATCTCAGTAGATTTCATACATGCTACAAGGGGGTACCCACCTGATTTTCCTCTCATCCCCAAAGCTAGGTATTTAATTTTTTTAAAAACAGAATAACCTTATCACCTTCAAAATACTCTATTACACTGACACATTTGTCAAGTCAGCAATTCCATTCTTGGGACATTTTTGAAACTCATCTGTTTGGATGGCTGCCAGCACCTACCTCACTGTTTTCTTCACTTCTTCTACATTCTCAAATCAATGTCCTTTCATTGCCCACTCCAATCAAGGAAATAGAAAGAAGTTGCCTGGAGCAAGATCAGGTGGGTAAGGTGTGAGGAGTAAGAGAGACATGATGTTTCCGCCAAAAAAATGACACACTGAGATGGCTACATGAACAGGTGCATTGTCATGGTGGCAAAACCAGTCCACCATCTGCCACAAATCAGGTGTTTTTAATTTTTTGCACACTGTTATGTTATCTTTTCAGAACTCCTAAATAGAAAGTTGAATCAAAATCTGACCTCATGAAACAAACTCCAAATGCACTATGAGTTGGCATTTCCATCTATTTGGAAAGTTGATGGGCGTTCAGAATGAGGTTTGTCATCAATTGACATTTCACCTTTTTTGAAATGACAAAATCACTTGTACACTTGAATTTTTCCTGCAGTGCGGACCTTGTCAGTTGTATTCAACATCACAACAGTTTCTGAGACACTTTTCCCTACCAGGAAATAAAATTTCACAGCCATATGCTGATCTCTTAAATTGGCCATCACAAAAAAATGAGGTCTGAATGAAACCGGTCTGACAAAAAAATTCTCTGTGACCAGACACTACCTTCTCAGATGATGCCACTGGATCGTACTAACTCAGAGCACGTTGCTCTCTGCTTGCCTAGCAGGGAAAATGTGTGCTATGTAGGCTTCGTCCAGCAGAACTTGTCCCCATTTTCTTTTGGGGGGAGGGGGTAATCCCTCACATTCCTCAAAAGAAATTCACCTGAACATATCACAGTAAAACTTTGCAAAACCAAAAACAGCAAAAGACTACCAGAGTAGTTAAGGAGCAAAGAACTCAGTAAAGGGAAACTACAAAGACTATGTGAGACTGGGTTTGCCAGAGAAGCATAATCAATGATATATATAAATTTATATGAACAATTTAGCTTACGCAGTGTGGTGGTTACATAATCTGGTGTCAACTTGAGACTATGAAGAGCGAAGGGGTGGAGTTTAGCCTGTCAATCAGGTCGCAGCTTGATGACCTCACTTGGAGGCACTGCAGAGATAAATAGCTCACAGGAGACCAGATCCACGCTTTGTCTGCTTTGTCTCCCTGAGAGAGAGCCACATGGAGCAAGCCACATGGAGCTATGCTGATAGCAACCAGAACCTTGGTGCTGCAGAAGCCATCCCGGCACTACGATGTTTCCATCACCACTGGATCCATAAGGCTTTCCACCCCCTGGCCTGTGGCATCCCTGCATGCGGTGTCATCGCATGTACCTAAAGAAGAATTTACAGGCTGTGATTGCACATGTGGAATAATATAAGACTTATAGACTTGATCTGTACTGGACTGAGATGTTTTTCTTAATATACACTTATTCTTTTATGTAAAGCTCCCTCTAACACACCTGAGTGTCTCTGGATTTGTTTCTCTTCTACCTGGACTCACATGCTCAGTGGTGGAAGCACATAAGCTCAGTGCAGTCTGAGTTCTTATGTCAGATGGTGAGCTGCATGCTTTTCCAGACGCTCTTAACTGTTGGGCTGATGAAGCAAGAAAACAATGTCTGCTGGAGGCAGAGGTGAATGAATCCAAGTTCAGCAGATCAGATGGCAAACTCTGATGGCTGCCTGGTTGGTAGAAACAGACTGTGGCTCAAATTCAAAGAACTAGAAGTCAAGGGGTCAAATACAGGATCCAGACCAGCAAGAAATGAAGCAGCTCCCTAAAGTGTCGACTTTTAGGCCACACCACCAAAAAGACATTAGGCCTGCTATCTGAGTAAGAGGTTTCACTCCATTCTACTCTTCTCACAACTACCTGGCTGCTCACAGTAGATCCCATCATGAAGTTGATTAGGTTAGGCAACATCATGAGGGAGACCATAACTGTCAAACTATTGAGAATCCTGGCCTAGCCAAGTTGACACAAAACCTACAACAAAAAGTAAACACTGAGTACTTAACCAAAGACATAGTGTCAAGAAGGCGATGAGTTTACATATGTAAAGCCTGGAAAACAGAAAGTTAATTAACATTTACATATATGAAACTCTCTAACAGGTGCATGCTTGCTTTGCTGTATGTGCTTTCTATTTTTTTTTTTTGCTTTGTTTTGGGGGGGGAGCATCACTGCCTTCTGGTGGTGGGAGTTGGAGGTCCAACCTTTGCTCCTGTGGAGCTGGAATTGAACCTCCATCCCAGTGGGCCGCAGTCCCGCACACAACCAATTTGCCACCAGGACTCAGCCCGCTGTATGTGCTTTCAACAACAATCATATAACTTCAGAATTAAAATCATCCATCGATATGCCATTTTGAATTATTCTAAAGGTTATAAACACAAAACCACCAAGATGATCAAATTGAAAATTAGACAGAACTTTTAACTTATTTATGTATTTATTTTACTTCACAGGTAGATTAGTTAAAATCAAATGTAAAAACAATCTATTTGTGTTTCTGAGTTGTATTATAGGGGAGAAAAGAGGCCCCCAGATATAATTTATTGAAACATTTATTGTCTTGAATAGGGCAAAAGCAAGACAAAAACAAATCACAGGATGAAGAAAGCATCAGCACAAGGCCATAGTAGTGTCTACCAAGTGGATTTATAGAAATGTGCTCACTTGCAAAGAAAATTGTCACAAAATCTTGATGGGTGGCAGATCCATTCATTGTAGTTGCAAGCAGAATTACAGACTTGGGAAAAGGACCTTGATTAGGATATTTACACCACTATAGACAGAAAACTTAACACTCTGTGATCCAGGCAGTCATTATATGACTCATGGCTATAAGACCCTAGTACCTCAATTTCCATCAAAGGGCACCCAGGTCAGTCTCTGAGGTTGAGTCTACTGACCTGAGTTGGCTAAGGGAATGGTTATAATTCACTTTTAAACACACTTTTCCTGAGAGCAAAGCTTTTCACTTGTTTTGGAAAGAACTCATGAATCTATTTTGAGTGGAGACTCAAAAGTGGATTTAAGGTTCTCCCTCTAAACTGTAGCCTTCCACAAACCTAGTGCTCAAATGTATGCATTAATACATCTGCTAATTGTGAGGGTGGTGAATAAACCTCTAGCTGCTTGAGGGAGAAAGGTGAAGCCACCTGCTTCAGTAAAATTTTACAGTTGCAGAAATGTGTGAGCAGTTCTTCCCTGTCTTTCTATAAGTGAAAATCAAGTTGATGGCAGTGAATTTCATGTTATGGGTAAAAAAATTCTCTCTGTTTCAAAAGAACCTAAAATGTGATTTCATAGACCTCAGAACTCAATATATATGTTGTTCTACTCTGATTTCAATACAAGTTCACTGAAGAAACCACTGAGAGGTCAGTTTCTCACTGTATCAGTCAGAGTCGTGTAAAAAAAAACCCCTAAATTTGCAGAGAAACAAACAAAAAGTATAACAGGATATATTTCCTCTGAATCTATACTACTAGCATCCACCATGTCACCTTGAAGGTACTTGGAAGGCATACCAAGGAAGGCTAGTGAAAGCAGGTTACATAGGCAGTCCAGGCAGTGTGGTCTTCTAATCAAAACCAAAGTCACTACCTTTAAGTTGAGTTTGCCTCACAGCAATCCTATAAGACAGGGTAGACCTGCCTCTGTGGGTTTTCTGAGACTATGATTCTTTCGGGGAGTAGAAAACTCATCTTTCTTCCAGAGGATACCTGGTTGTTTTGAAAGCTGACCTTGTGCTTAAAGCCCAACATGTAACCCAGTATCAGAGCCCCATGATCTCCTGGAAGTCATTGTCATTTTCCAAAAGAACCCAAATGCTTAGGTCAAAACGATCTTAACAAAATTGCTTATGATAATGTTCTTGACCTGAAGGTTCAACACTTTGAACAAATGGTATGGATGGGTACAACTTCATGGACCCTGAAATTTGGACCTTAAGAGAATTAAATGGTGGTGTTATGGTTATGCATTAGGCTGCATTCCGCATTGCTGGCCATTTGAAACAACCAGCAATAAAGCAGGAGAAAGACTGAGTTTTCTACTTCCTGAAACAGTTAAAGACTTGCAAAACCCACAGCGGGTCACTGTCAGTCAGCATTCTCTTGATGGCAGGGAGAAGAAAATTTTGTTACTCAGTCCACACAGAAAAACAGAATCAGAGCACTTTATGGGAGAACATTTATTAAAATAGTGTTTGATGAGCTCAGAGAGCAAAAAAGAAAGTTAACTTAGCTCAAAGTGAAGTGTTTATGAGAAGTTACCTCACCATTACAGCTGTTATGGCCTAAGCAAAGGAGCAAACTCACCGCCTTCACAAGGGTTGAGACCACCACTTCTAATTATTGCTGCGGAAGTTGCTGACAGCTGCTGTGGTTTATTGTTTCAGGAGATGTTTAAAAAAAATTGAAACACGATAAGAGGAGAATTGCTCAATTTCTTTATCGCTATCTTTAGGGGCTGGGTACAAAAATTTAAATAATAATTGTATTGACTGGATTTCCTTATGGACATATAGATAATTCTCTATTACAGATAGTCTTCTTTGTAGATCTTGAAACAATCTTTTAAAAAATCATTTTATTGAGCTCAAACAACTCGCATTTTCTTTCTACTTGAGCTCTTGGTATCAGTTTCTCATCCCCCCTCCCTCCCTCATGAATCCTTTATCATTTATATATATATGTCTTTCATGTCTTACACTGACCGATGTGCCCCTTTACCTACTTTCCTGTTGTCAAGGAGTTATATGTTGATCAATATGATTGGTTCCTCCTTTTCACCCACATCTTCCCCTTATCCTCCTGGTATTGCTACTCTCCTTATTGGTCCTGAGGGGTTTATCTGTCCTGAATTCCCAGTGTTTCCAGCTCTTATCCTTACCCATGTACATACTCTTGTCTAACCGGTTTTGTAAGGAAGAATTGGGGTCACAATAGTGAAGGAAGGGGGGAGCATGAAAGGACTAGAGGAAAGTTCTATGTTTTGACGGTGCCATACTGAACCCTGAATGGCTTGTCTCCTCCCTATGATCCTTCTGTAAGGGAATGTCCAATTGCCTACAGATGGGCATTGAGTCTCTACTCTGCACTCCTCCTCTTTCACAAGGATATGAATTTTTGTTCTGCATCAACACCTCATGATCACACAGGTTGATGTGCTCCTTCTATGTGGGCTTTGTTACTTCTCAGCTAAATGACCATTCTTTATATTCAAATCTTTAAAACCCCAGATGCTGGGCTGAGCCCCGGTGGCATAGTGATTGTGGCCCACTGGGATGGAGGTTCGATTCCAGCTCCAAAGGCTGGGCCTCTACTCCCGCCACCTGAGGGGAGTGATGTCCCCCCCCCAAAAAAACAAACAAACAAACCCCAGATGCTATATTTTTTGTTAGCTGGGCACTGTCAACTTTCTTGAACACATTTTCTTATCCACTCTCTTTGTCTTCAGCGATCATGTGGGGAAGGTGAGCATCATGGAATGCCATGATTACAAGTTCTTGCATTGAGTAAAGGTCTAATGCTCATATGCTACCTTAATACCAAATCTATAAATACATGTACATAGATCTAGTTCCCTATCATCATATATAAGTGTATTTACCTATGTACATGCCTATATTTAGACCTCTATAAATGCCCTTTGTCTCCTAGTTCTTTCCTCTATTTCCTTTTACTTTCCTCGTATCCCTCTTATCATGGTCAGTCATTGTGCTAGTCTGGGTAGACTACGAAACAAATATATATAGACATATATGTGTGTGTTTATATATGAGTTTTATATATAAAAGCAACTGTACATTAAGAAAACATTCCAACCCAGACCAGTCCAAGGTCATAAGTTTGATATTAGCTCATATAACCGATACCAATCTCTAAAGTCTTCAGACTCATGAAACACATGCAAAGACATCAGGATAATCACAGGTCAGTGGGTGCAGAGTCTTGTGCATCCAGTGGTGGTAGAAGCATCTCAGCACTGGCAGGGGTCTCCCCATGGCTCCATTAGTTTCCAGGGCTCAGGGTCTATCAGCACCCAGCCATGTGTGTTGTCAGCTGCATTGTGTCCCAGGGAGTCAGTTTTGTGTCTTGTCAGTAGACCATCTCCAAGGGACTGAGGAATGAGTTTCTCACCTCCAAAGGGAAATACAACTGTATTTCCCACAATTATCAGGAGAAAGCCAGGCCCACCCAGAGGTCTCATTGGCTCTCTCCAGATCAATAGGCTAGACTCCACCCTTACACACTTAATCCTCAAATTGACAACAGATTAGATGACCACCACAGCTATCATTTGGATTTCAATAATTCCTCAGTTACATGGACTTTGATCAAGCCCTACCAGGCCTCTTACACCCTCCTTGCCATCGATTTTAGGTCACTTCTTGTTCCATTGTCCCTGGGTTTGTTAATACCAACTTCCTTTCCCTGGCCTCTCTCTTTCCTGTATACCCCCGGAACCATTAGTCTGTTGTTTTCCCCTCTGGATTGTTTATCCTGCTTATCTTATCTAGACAGACCTAGTCAATAATAAGCACAAAAACAAGACAGAGCAAATCAAATCAACAAAAGAAAAGAAAACAAAAACAGCAAAATCCAATTACAAAAAAAAAGAGAGAAGCCTATAAACAGTTCCAGGTCTGTTCATTGAGTTTTAGGAGTGCTTTCTGGGTGAGTTTGATGAGGTACCATGTCCTGAGCCCAGAGTCTAATTTTGGTTTCTCCCAGAAACCTCAATGCTCTGCTTCCCTTGCTGATCTATTACATGAACTTAGTGTTTTGCCTCATATGGTAGGGCCAGATTAGGCCCAATTCCTGTGTTGTGTCTCCAGGATTGTCCCCCATAGCACTATGGGTCAGTGAGGAACATTGTGTCTCATTGTGGGGCCAGCCCTAAGGTCCTTGCTGTACATTGGCTGCTCTGAGCAGGAATATTGTTCTTCGGGGGAATATTCTCTCTGATGACAAATGTGAAGTCATTCTTCTTGCATTTGTTATTACTGGCATCATAAAACATGACTGATTGATTAAAAATGACCAATGTCAGTTTATTGCAACTGACTAATGCCTAGAGTATTGAGAGGCAGAAAGGGAGGCACAGAAAGGAGACAGGACTCAGTCAGGAATTAAAAGTAAAGAAAGGCTTTTATTAAAGCAGGGCCCAACCCCTGGACAGGTGCCACAACCTAATGAGTTGGGTTAAGGAAGCTGTGCCTAGCAGTAAGGAGGTGGAATATATTGAACTAAGGACATACGTACTGATAAGGACAAGGGAGTTTTTTAGTTTTGTAGCTGTAGGATTTGAGCCAGGATGGGGCCTCTGAGTAAATTATCTTGCGTTTGCAGACCTGCTACATGCTTCAATCAGGAATGTTGAGTGAGCCCTGCTCACAGAGATAAGCTCCTTTAAATGCTGGAGGGAGTGAGGATGGGGGCGGGCACAAAGTCCAGCAGGCCATCTGGCTGGGGGAAGGGGCTGCCCACTCGGGGCCCTGGCCCAAACCAGTATCAATTTTTACATGTTCCATTTTAGGATTGATGACTTCAACTTTTCCTAGATGCATTGTTCATCCATCCCATGTTGTGATTGCTAAGGAATATTTTTGCTGTGTGTTTCCATTTCGAGGGTTCCCCACAACCTGACATTGAGGCTGATTCTACATTGCGAAGGCAACTCTATCTCAGATGTGCTTCGAGTGCCTTCCAATCTGAGGAGTTCATATTGCGTCACCATTTCTGAGAGTAGCTCCCTGGTATTCGTAAGGTTTCCAGTGGTTCATCCCTCAGAAACAGACCATCTCTTCCATTGTTGGAGGTTTTTCTTGGACTGAAAGCTCCATGGAAACCTATTCATCACAGGTAACTCATTCTAAAGCCCAGTGACCTCTCTCCCAGCACCATAACAATGGGCAGCAAACTGACAGAGAAGTGGTACGGGATTGTGATGGCGGAGTACATGGAACCCTCAGGAGGGGGTTGGTCACTTTTGCTACGTCTCTAGCCTAAATGAGAGCTCTTTCCAGAAGAGGAGAAGGGGAATCCAGTACCACAAAGAAGAGCCAGGAGCAGAAAGTATCTGTGGTCTCTGCACTGGGAACAACCTAGACTCAGGAGAGAGAAAGCTGTAAATAGTGAGAAGGCGTGAAACAGTGAGAAGTGAGGGCAGAGAAAGGGGAGCAGCGGACCCAGGAGACCAACGCAGGACTGCACTGTGGGCTTCCTTCCTGACAGAGAGCTGAGCAGCAGGCTTCCTGTTGGAGTGGGATGCATTCAGTCACGTATGACAGAGCTAAAAGCCTTTGTAAAATTTGCCCAAACCCAGAAGCAAAGGACAGTAGGAGAGGCCAAGGGACAAGGAATTGAGAGCCAAGGGAGAAGACTGCCTGTGCAAAGGGCTGAAAATCTTGCTCAAAGAACAAGATCCTAAGTCTTCCCTGATCCTGTTATTTCTGTAGTACATTCCAGAATTGTGAGTGTGGTCTATGTGTTCTGTATTCATCACAACCAATTGTCAAATCCAGCAGAGAAGCAGAGTGTCAGGGAAAAAATGGCTCGTATAAGAGTAGGTGAAAAATTTGGAGAGGAGATACCCCTGACTTCCATCTCATGGGAATCATTGTTTCCCTGGTGATTGTGATTCTCCCCACTCCTACATTCAGGTGAGGTCAGACACTGCCATGGGATTTTTTCCTTTTCTTTTTGCATCACTGCCCTGGTGGGAGTAGGAAGCCCAGCCTTGCTCCTGGAGAGCTGCTGCTGGATTTGAACTATCAACCCTGTGGGCTGCAGTCCTGCACACAACCACGGTGCCACCAGGGCTCAGCTCACTGCCATGTAATTTCAAAACAGAGACATTCACTTCTGAGTGACTCACTACACATTCAGGGTGTTCCTCTACCTCCTCAGGATGTGACTCATAAGTGCCTTAGAAGAAAGGCCTGGTGATCTACGGTCCTCAAATCAGCCATTGACAAGCTTGGGAGCACAGTTCTACTCTGACAGGCATGGGTCACCACCAGTGATGTCACGAGTGGTGGTGTCCTCCGGTGCGGTAATTCATTATGTCATTTCCCACCCCCACCCCCCACCCCCGGATCTCCTTCCATGTCAGACAGTACAGAATCCTCGGTAATGCATATTGTCAGTTATCATAGAATGCTGATGTGGCAGTAAAGTTGTAAATTGCTTCAATGCAATATTTCTTAGAGTTAATGAATACTGACAACCAAATTGTCTTTTAAAGAGAATTTTTTTTTAGGCTTCACTGCCCTCTGGTGGTGGGAGTAGGAGGCCCAGCCTTTGCTCCTGTGAGCTGGAATCGAACCTCCATCCCAGTGGGCCACAGTCCCGCGCACAACCACTACGCCGCCGGGGCTCAACCCAGGATTCTGACATTTTTGAAGTTTTTAAAAATTTAATCATTTTATTGGGGGCCCATACATCGCTTTTCATCATACATAGTTCAATACATAATTACATATATTGTGCCAAGCACCCCTACTTGCCTGCCCTCGTCAACATTTCCCAACATCTGTCTTTCCACTTGGGACCTTGATATGAGTCCTCCTTCCTCCCTCCTCCACCCTTTTCACCCCTCCCCCCCAGTCCTCATTACTCTGCAATCTGTAAGATATGCAATCTGTCATCTTTTTTTTGTGGGGGGGGCATCACTGCCCTCAGGTGGTGGGAGTAGGAGGCCCAGCCTTTGCTCCTGTGAGCTGGAATTGAACCTCCATCCCAGTGGGCCACAGTCCCGCGCACAATCACTACGCCACCGGGGCTCAGCCCCTAAATTGTCTTTCAAAATATGTCTACATTCAACTGCAATTTTACTGGCTACATTATTAACAATAAAGCAAGAATCTTAACATTTTTCTTCTTTTTCTTTAATTATTACTTCACTCTCAAAAATATTAGTGAAGGAAATTTACTAATTACCACAATATTGCAGCTGAATGTCAGAAAATTGCAAAATCAGCAACTGTAAAAACACTAACAAGAATGAGTATCTATATAAGATAGACAGGAGAAACAATCTCGAGGAGAAAACACTGGGACCCTTGGTTCTGGGGGAACAGAGGAGAGCGAGAGTAGGGGGAAGGGAGACGGTAGTCAACAAACCCAGGGGCAAGGGGCCAACAAAAGATCTAAAATTGATGGTAAGGAGGCATTAGAATGCCTGGTGAGGTTTGATGAAGTGCAATATAGCTGAGAGGAATTACTGAGAGCTGAATATGATAGTGAAACAAGAGGAAAATAAAAGGAAATAGAGGAAAGATCTAGGAAACAAATGACACTTATAGAGATATAAATATAGATGTGGCAGTCATGTACTCTTGTGTCAATTTCATGATTGGGAGTCTAGGGATGGAGTCTAGTCTATCAATCTGGAGATAACCAATGAGGTCTCTGTGTAGGAATTTTGGGAAGTCTCATGATATTTCCCTCATGGAGATGACAGACCCTCTCCCTAGTTGTTGGGAAACACTCAACTGACAATACAAGATGGCAGCATCCAAGGAACTAGAGGAGCCAGAGGAGAGAAGCCACACAACCTTAACCTGATAGAATCAGACCTCTGAAGCCAGAAAAGCCACAGAGAGACCCTTGCCAGAGCCGGGATGCTTCTACTGCCGCTGGACAAACAAGACTCTGCACTCAATGGCCTGTGATTTTCCTGGTGTCATTGCATGTGCTTTGTGAGTTGGAGGGACTTTATGGGCTTTTTTCAGATGTATGGGCTGGTGCCAGACTTGTGACCTTGGACTGGAATAGGTTGGAATACTTTCTCAGTGTTCCATTCCTCTTGTATATAAACCTTTCCCTTAGATCCATATTCATGCTTGTGAATTTGTTTCTCAAGTCTACCTGGACTAACACAATAAGACATGACTTTTTGTGAATATAGTAATATAAACTGATATAGTATAGTATAATAAATATAGTATATTTATTTAGTATAGTAAATATAGTAATATAAACAAATATTACTCTATGTATATATATTCATATGTTAGGTATCAAGGTAGCAGATGGACATTGGACCTCTGCTCAAGTATTCCCTCAATGCAAGAACACTTTATTCTATTAATTTGGCATGCTGTAATGCTCAACTTCTTGACATGGTCATTGAAGTAAAAATGGGCCCCATGAGCAATGTGGTGGAGACAGCTGATGGTGCACAGCTATTAGAAGATATATCATCTGGGGTCTTAAACAAGTAGCATAACTGCAGGGAAGCAACAATGACCACACGGCAGACCCACACTAGCCTGTGTGATCAGAAGGTATTGATGGGATCAGGTATCAGAAGACCCAAACCAAACAATCATAATGCGGAGGAGAGGGGGATGTATTACAGACCCAAGGCCTACCTGTAGACGATTAGACATCCCCTCACAGAAGGCCACAAGGAAGGGAGGAGCCAGCCAGGGAGCAGCATAGCATCAATGAAACACACAATGTTCCACTAGTTCTTTAATGCTTCCTCCCCACAATTACCATGACCCCAGTTCTACCTTACAAATCTGGCTAGATCTTAGCAAGATCACTGTTACCATTAAGAGCTTATGGCACATGGAATCCAGGACAGATAAACCCCTCAGGACCAGTAATAGAAGTAGTGATACCATGAGGGTTGGGAGAACTTGAGGGGAGAAGGGGGGAAAAGGGTGAACATATCACAATGACTGACATATTTTCCCTCTCCCAACCCCACGTAGGAACATGAACAACAGAAACCTGGGTGAAGGAAGACAGCAGATGGTGGAAAATATGAAAAATAATGATGGATCATTATTGGTCTAGAGGGTTGTAGTGTGAAGGGGGGAAGAGAAAAATAGAGGAGGGGCTGAGCCCCGGTGGCGTAGTGGTTGTGCGCGGGACTGCGGCCCACTGGGACGGAGGTTCCATTCCAGCAGTGGGGCTGGGCCTCCTACTCCCACCGCCGGAGAGCAGTGATGCCCCCCCCAAAACAACAACAACAACAACAGCAACAAAAAAGAAAATAGAGGAACTGATACTATGGGCTCAAGTAGAAAAGAAGTTTTGAAATATGACAATGTATGTACAAATGTGTTTGATAACAGTTGAAGCATGGATTGTTATAAGGGTTGTAAGAGCCCTCAATAAAATGGTTTATAAAATACTCCCAAGCAAACAACAACAACAAAACACTAAAAAGAAAAAATTACTTACATAGAGCTGATCCTGACTCATAATCATCCTATAGGGCACGGTAGAACTGCTCCATTAGGTATCTGAGGCTGTAGATATTTATGAAAAGCAGAAAATCTCATGTTTCTCCCACAAAAGAACTGATGGATTCAAACTATTGACTTTGTGTGATTAGCAGCATAACCTATAACTCACTTTGGCACCAGAACTCTTTTAAAAAACACTTGTAACAATCAAAACAACAGTTCGTACTTCCTAGCTCATGAAACCATGAGATGAGATTTGAATCATCATTGCAATTGGGTATGTGGACATGGCATGGGGACCATATCAGAGCTGCTCTATAGCTACACAAAGGAAAAGAGTCCAATTCCACATCTGCCCAACCATGACTCCTATGAGTCAGAGGGCAGACCTGCCTCCCTCTCTCCCAACTTCTACCCTCTTCCTCTTTTTTTCTTTTCTTTTTTTTTTTTGGCATCACTGCTCTCCGGTGGTGGGAGTAGGAGGCCCAGCCCCACTGCTGGAATTGAACCTCCGTCCCAGTGGGCCGCAGTCCTGCACACAACCACTATGTCACTGGGTTCAGCCCCTTCTACCCTCTTCTAACACCAGCAGTTCCTCTCATGATTCTCCTCTGCTGAGTTCAGTAATTGGTCACAGTGACCACACAGACCTCACACACAATCTACATGATTAAGAGCCATTAGTAGAGAAGTTAACAGCTTACTATAAGTCAAGGTCATAAAACATCAAGGAAATAGCACTTGGTCCACAATAGCACCTCCTCTCATACGTGCCAGCAGCCATGTCTCTTTTATCTTCAGCCCCTCAGACAGGCAATCTCTTAGCATCTGCCTTGTTCCCTGGGCTGAGGAGCTTTTTCAAGATGCTATATTGTCCAATAGTCAGGCACCATCAGCTTTCTTCACCACATTTACTTATGCACCCATTTTGTCTTCAGCGATTTTGGGGTCACAGCACAGTCCTTCTGTTCTGTCTTATAGTCAGAGCTGCTCCTACAAACTGTTTTCTTTCTGTATTAAGCAATTTCCTTACTTTTGCATTTCTTCACTTTTGAAGATAACGTGTACTTTAAGCTGAAAACTTCAGGTCACAGCAGAAAATGTTCTAAGCCACATCCCTTAGCTTCATCTGAGCAGGTACAAGAGGCTCGATGAGCTTGACCTATTCAAATGAAGGCAGATCTCTATAGGCATCACATCTTCAGGGAGAGTGACGAATCAGTTGTGCAATCCCTTAGTCATGAGAACTTGAGAGTGGGCATGCACACACAATGGTGGGAGGACAACCTCAAGGTTGAGGTGAGCCTTTTTATCTTCTTGGTTCAAGTGAAGGTGGTGGGAATGTAACAGGACAAGAACATAGACACGGAGGCGATAGAATGGCTTTGGGTGAGATCGAAAGAGAGAAAGAAAGAAAATTGAAAGTGTAGGTTACTCTGGATGAGCTTTGCCTGAATTTGTCCTGGGCTGCAGGTGACCAGCTGATCATCTCTTCAGAAGGAATTTCTGTGGTTTCTTATAATCACAAAATTTTTCATTTACACTTTTTGCTCATTGCTTGATCTGCACACTGTTCTTTTTTTTTAGGCATCACTGCCCTGGTGGTGGGAATAGGAGGCCCAACCTTTGCTCCTGTGAGCGGGAATTGAACCTCCATCCCAGTGGGCCGCAGTCCCACGCACAACCACTATGCCACCGGGGCTCAGCCCCTGCACACTGTTCTAAACCATGAGGAATCTCTTCTCCATGACCCCTGTCACTGGAGATTATACCACTGTGCACTTACTTACCTTACAGGGCTGACTAGGAGGAAGCCTGGTGTTATCAGCTGAAGGTCTGGTCTACTGCTGTGGTTTCCCTTTCAGTCCTCAGTGCTTGTTTCATTGTGAGCTGTTGGAGTAAGCTTTTGGCTGAAGTGCAGCTGGTTCCTTGTTCCTTTTCTTGATGACATTTTCTAAGGATTCTTAGAAAATCTACTTTCATAAAATGGCAGCCCTCCATAGTATGCCTTGTAGTGCTTAATCCAGGAATTACAAAACCTGAATGGAAGCTGAATATGATGATGTGACAAGATGAAAGTAAAAGAAAATAGAGGAAAGAGTCAGCTGGCAAAAAACATTTATAGAATTCTAAATACAGGCATGTACATATGTAAATATATGTACATATGTAATGAGAGAGAAATAGGATTATGTACTCATCTCTATATTAAGAATTAAGGTTGCGGTTGAGCCCCAGTGGCGTAGTGGTTGTGTGCAGGACTGTGATCCACTGAGTTGGCAGTTCAAATCTAGCAGCAGCTCTCCAGGAGCAAGACTGGACCTCCTACTCCCACCAGAGGGCAGTGATTGCCCCCTCACCCCCCAAAGAACTAAGGTTACAGATGGCATTGGGCCTCAACTCAAGTATTCCCTCAGCATAAAAACACTTTGATCTAACAATCTGGCATCTGTGATGTTCACCTACCCAACACAATCACTGAAGACAGAATAGGTGCATAAGTAAATGTGGTGAAGAAAGTTGATGATGCCTGGCTATAGAAAAATATAGTATCGGGGTCTTAAAGACTTGAAGATAAACAAGCAGTCATCTAGCTGAGAAGTAATAAAACCCACATGGAAGAAGCATTCCAGCCTGAGTGATCACAAGGTGTTGATGGGATCAGGTACTAGGCACCTAAGACCCAGAACAAAATCATACCCAAGGTAAATAGGGTGAGGTGGGGCAGAGACCCAATTCCCATCTGTAGACAATTGGACATCTCCCTAAAGAGGATTCACAGGGAAAAATCATCCAGTCAGGGTACAGTATTGCACTGATGAAGCACACAACTTTCCTCTAGTTCTTTGGTGCTTCCTTTCCCCTCACTATCATGACCTCAGTTCTATCTTACAGATAGGATTAGACAAGAACACTTACACTGCTACAGACAGTGAATCCAGGAGAGATAAACCACCCAGGGCCAACAATGAGAGAAGAGATACCAGGAGGACTAGGGGAGGGTTTGGGGAGAAAGGGGGAACCAATAACAAGGATCAAGCTATAACCCCTTCTCAGGGGGACAAACAATGGAAAAGTGGGTGAGGAGTGACAGAGGATGAAGTAAAATATGAAAACAATAATCTATAACTTATCAAGGGTTCATGAGGAAGGGAGGGGGAAGAAGTGGGGAACTGATATCAGGGGCTCAAGTAGGAAGAGAATGCTTTGAAAATGATACTAGCAGCATATGTGCTCGACACCAAGGATGAGTGTGTGGATTGTGATAAGAGATATAAGAGCCCCCAATAAAAGTATTTTTTTAAAGGCAGACCTTACTGACAATGCCATGCTTTCTGTGCTGTGAGTCATTATTTTTATCACTATTATTTTGCATAACCGGTCCTCCTTTGCCTGGTCCTAATTGTATTTTCTCATTTGTGAACATGATCTCATCTCTATGTGTGGCCTAGTTATATTTGTCATCTCTCAGTATTGGGCTTATAGGTACACCAATGTTAATCTGTTCATTTGTATTGAAATACCCTCTATTAGGAATAAAATTGTGAGACTGACTCAGGGCAAGGTGATATTTCATTCTGTTGCACATAGTGTTGTCATGAATCAGAACCATCTTGATGGCATCTGACAATTGGGGGTACAACAAGCATTCTTTCTATGATCGTTGTGCTCTGGCTTCTTAAATCTCATGTGGTGATCTCCCCACTATCAGAAGGAAAATTGTCCAAACAATGATGCATTGGGGGAACACAGGAAATTACATCATCTTTCTTCCTATGCTTGGTTTTATATCTTGAATAAAACTCAGTGATTTCTCTGTTCTCTCCTACCATTTGGTTGTCATAGCTTGCCTTATCTTTTGATGTTATAATGCAAAGTAGACATCTATGAGATATCCAAAATCAAGTGAAAATATGTTTGTAGAATAGTCTTTAGCTTCTTTCAAGTCATTAATTTACATTACAGGGTTTTGCTTAACCCCAAGAAATAAAGGAATACTAAAATTAAATGTTGCTTATTTTATGGTCTACAGCAAAAGATGAAGGGATTAGGAATATATATTTATTCGAGGGAAAAATACACACAGGTAATAAATTTAGAGGCAATAAGAGTAGTTTGGTTTTAATCTCTACATCAGTATGGTAAAATACATAGGCAGAAAATTAAGAATGGGAGAAAGATCATACTTTACTCTGTGTTGCCAATGAGCAACCATAACAGCAACAAAACATTTTTTAATGAAAGATGTCCAATGTCTCCAAGTGGGTCTTCACCAAGTCCACAGCCGTTGGGTTGATTCTGACTCATAGAGACCTTACGTAATTTTCTGAGGTTTTGTAAATCTTTAAGGGAGCAGATAGCCTCCTCTTTCTCCCAAGAGGCAGCCAGTGGATTTGAACTAGAGGACCTGCAGTTAGCAGCCCAGCATTTAGCTGGGGCAGTGCCCCAGGACTTCTCTCTAAACAGTATGGTCTCACTTATATTCAATTTAACCCCATATACTTATTTACAGTTATCAGAAGTCAGGAAACTTCAGAAAAATTAAAATACCTGTGATCCTTCAGGATTAAAGATCTTATAGGATCTTAGTTGGTTTCTTGGAATTGTGCCCACTCCTTTGTAAGTAGTTCACTACATTTTTCTTAAATGTTATGACGTGAAGTTGCCTTCCTTCTGAAACCCTGAGTGATAAACCTACCCATTTTGATGCTGTTAACACAGCACCTTTTTCAAAATATATGCACTAGGACACATGAGAAAATTAACTTTTCTTAAATGCTAGATCATGGTGATTCAAAATAAAGGTTCTGAAAAGTCGTGAAATAAATAAGAATTTTAAACCTTAAAAAAAAAGATTTAAGGAGAAGCTGTTTGCATCTGTGCAGGACATGATTCTCACTGGGTGCACAGTGAGAATACATTGAATTTTCTTCCCTGTGGTTTACAATTTGTATCCTAGTTGAAGGAGACCCAAATATGTTGCAAATTTAGGAGAAACTTTAAGAAAGTAAGATTAACAAAAAACTTTTTACAGAACTTTCACAGAGAAAACCATGAGGTGGAGTTGTGGTCAAAACAGTTTGGGTAAAGTGGGAGGCAGAGAAAGACAGAAGTAAGACTTTGTAAGGCTCTATAGGCTTGCTTAGACACACTAAAAATGATGAGAACTAAGGAGTCTTCCTCTTTCCCAGAGACTCATAATTCTCTGAGTAACTAAAGTGTCAGGCAGCTCACTGATCACCTGGAGTATGAACGTTTGACCTGCCGCTATGAGAGAAAGGAACCGAAAGGCACCCCTTTGAAATGAGCAATAAGGCTTCCTTTTCCTAATAATCCAATTCTCAGTCTCCAAGTTTGTATCTTCAGAACTGCAACTTCTGCACTGCAAGCTGGCTGACTCCATGGCTCTCTTAACCTGTGTAGCTGAATGTCTTGAACTCAACAGCCAGGATCTGCATAAAAAGAATGATTCACCATAAACAACAGAAGTGGGAATTGACTTCAACTTGCAGCAACACTATATAGGACAGAGAATCACTTCTGTTGTTTATGGTGAATCATTCTTTTTCTTTTCTTAGTAAAATCATTTTATTGGGGGTTCATACAACTCATCACAATCCATCCATCCATCCATCCATCCATCCATCCATCCATCCATCCATCCATTGTGTCAAGCACATTTGTACATTTGTTGCTCTCATCATTCTCAAAACATTTGCTTTCTACTTGAACCCTTGGTGTCAGTTCTGATCCTTCTTCTTTACCCTCCCTTTCTGAGTCCCCCTCCTTTATGAACCCTTGATAATTTATAAACTATTATTGTTTTGTCATATCTTATACTGTCCGATGTCTCCCTTCACCTACTTTTCTGTTGTCCAACCCCAGGGAGGAGGTCATATGTAGATCCTTGTAATGTAAAGTGAGCAGGTGTCCTGCTTTTTAACATCAACATCCCACAGCATTTTAAAATTGAAATAAATATATTAAAGTACTATTTTTTCTCTCTATGAAAATTTCTGTTGCTCCATATAGACCAAATTTTTAATCAAGAACCCCTTTTTGCACCACCACCATCCCCCTCCCGCCCCTGGTCAATGGTGTCCTGCTTAAAATCTGGTCACTTTTTTCTAATGGGTTCCCTCTTCCTACCCCATATTCCCTCCACTCACCTGGTACTAACACTCTCACCACTGGTCCTGAGGGATTCCTCTATTCTGGGTTCCCTGTGTTTCTAGTTCCTATTTGTACCAATGTACAACGTCTGATCTAGCCAGGTTTGTACAGAATTGGGATCATGATAGTGTGAGGGGAGAAAGCATTAAATAGCTAGGGAAAATTATATGTTTCATTGTTGCTACACTGAACCCTGACTGGCTCATCTCCTCCCTGTAACCCTTCTGTAAAGTGATGCTCAGTGGCCTACAGATGGATTATGGGTCCCCACTCTGCACTCCCCCTTCATTCGCAGTGATATGATTTTTTTGCTCTTTGATGCCTAATACCTGATTCCTTAGACACCCATGATCACATAGCCTGTTGTGCTTTGTCCATGTGGGCTTTGATGCTTCTGAGCTAGATGACCACTTGTTTACCTCCAAGCTTTTGAGACTCCAGGTGTTATGTCTTTTGATAGCCGGGCACCATCAGCTTTCTGCACCACATTTGCTTATGAACCCAGTTTGTCTTCAGTGATCATGTCAGGAAGGTGAGCACTTATCTATGTACATTTACATATGTGCATGCCTGCTATTAGACCTCTATAAATGCTCTTTGTCTCCTAGTTCTTTCCTCTATTTCCTTTTACTTTCCTCTTGTCCCATTATCATGCTCAATCTTCATTTGGATTCCAGTAATTCCTCTTGGTTACATTGCCCTTGATCAAGCCATACCAGGCTTTCTATACCCTCCTCGCCACTGATTTTGGATCACTTGTTGTTCCCTTGTCCCTGGGTTTGCTAACACTTTCTCCCTCCTCCCCCTCTCTCATGTCCCACCGTAGCTGTCAGTACTGTTGTTTTCTCCTCCAGCTTGTTTATTCAGTCTACCTTATCTAGATCAACCTGCAGAGATTAATGATATGCACAAAAATAAGACAGAGCAAAACAAAGCAATTAAAAAAAGACAACAACAACAACAAAAAATGATAAAAAACGAGAAAAACCTGCAAATAGATCAATATCTGTTTGTTAACCTTGGGAAGTGATTTCAGGTCCAGCCTGATGGGGTGCCATGCCCTGACCCCAAAGTCTATTTTTGGTATTCCCTCAGGGCTTCCTTCCTCTGCCCTCCTTGCTGTTCTGTTGCACGTCTATTAGCATTTTGTCTCAGTGTGGTGGGGTCAGATCGGGCACAATTCCCACATGGTGTCTCCAGTGTTGTCCTCTGTAGGACTAAGGGTCAGTGAGGGGTGTCATGTCTCATAGTGGGGCCGGGTCATATGGCTGCTCAGAACAGAATATTGTCCTCAAGGCTTGGTCGGCCAGGATGTGCTCCAGTCTCTCTTCCTCTCTCTTTTTTTGCACCCGTGTCCTCTGATCAGCTATGTCCCTTTCCCTGAACTGCAACTTCAGGGCTCTCTTCTGAAGTAAATTCTTCTGGAGGAATGGGAAGCTGTTCACATAGCGGGATTGGGGCCAGCCCCTGAATCATTCTTTTTTGTTGTTGTGTTTTATGTGAAAGTTTACACAGCACTAATGGGGTTTCTATTTAACATATTCTTTGCAAGTTTTTCCTGTGTTTTTGGATACAATTTTCACAGTTTCTCTTCATTCTTATGGTTTCCATTTTGTTTGTTCTATTTACAGTGTTCCATATTCCCTGTCCTTTTTGCCTATAGAATCTTTGCTTTGGGGTGAATGTTGACTCACTTACTTTCATCAAGTGGATTCTGGCTCATGGTGTCCTTATGGAGTAGGGTAGAACTGCCTAGTGGGTTTCTGAAACTATAAGCGAGTTCTTTGTTCCTTGGAACTGCTGACTTTACAGTTAGCTGACCAATGCATAATCACTACACCACCCAAACCCAAATCCAACTCAAGGCATTGAGAGAATTCTGACTCGTGGACACCTTATAGAGCAGGGTAGGACTGGCCCCTGCAAGTCTTGGGTCCTGTACATCTTAGAGAAGTTAGATGTCTCCCCCACGGAGTGGTTGGTGATTTCAAAATGCTGGGCGGGAGATTAGCAGCCCAACACCGAACCTCTGCACCCCGGAGCTCCTCACCACATCAGGCTCCTTCCTTCACCAGGGCTCCTCAGTGCTGCTCCTGGCTCACAGAATTGACTCTTAAAAGCACACTTTACTCACACAGAAAGTAAGAGAAAGTGAAGGTGTCCTCTAGTAGAGACTTTAGTTCAAAGGATGTCTGAGGTCAGTAGTTTTGAGGGATCATCTCCTATTAATTCAGAAGGGGTATTTGTTAGGAATTTGACTTTTGTGCAAAAGAGTAGATGAAGGGAGACATTGGTCAATCTATGACATGAAAAAAAATTATAAATTATAAAGGGAGGGCAGGTGGGGGAGGAGAAAATGAGGAGCTGATACCAAAGGCTCAAATCAAAAGAAAATGTTTGAAAACGATGATGGCAACAAATGTACAAATGTGCTTGATACTATGTATGTATGCATGATGTATGAGCCCCCAATAAAATGATTAATAAATGTTTCCCCTTCTGATCAAATACAAATTCGAGACTCAAAACCCACCTGCAAGATAATAGGACACTCCCACACAAAGGAGTCACATGTAAGAGGTAATATATCGAGGGAAATTATAGCTCTGATGAAACACAAAACTATCCTCTAGCTTTTTAATATTTTCTCCCCTTAGTATTAGGGTTGTTTTTTTTTTTAAGGCATCACTGCCCTGGTGGTGGGAGTAGGAGGCCCAGCCTTTGCTCCTGGGAGCCGGAATCGAACCTCCATCCCAGTGGGCCGCAGTCCTGCGCACAACCACTATGCCACCGGGGCTCAGCCAGTATTAGGGTCTTAATTAAACTTGTAGACTTGTTTTACTTAATTAAACTTGTTATACCTGCATATGTTAATTTTTATAATTAAGGTAATTCAATACATGAAATCCAAGGGCTGAACCCCAATGGCGTAGTGGTTGTGTGCGGGACTGTGGCCCACTGGGATGGAGGTTCAATTCCAGCAATGGGGCTGGGCCTCCTACTGCCGCCGCAGTGATGCCCCCCCCCCAAAAAAAAAAAAAGAAATCCAAGATAGATAAACTCTTCAGAAATTGTAACCAGAGAAATGACTCTCTGAGAGTATGGAAAGAGGTTTGTGTGGGGTGGGGAAGGGGGAACCAATAACAGAATTGTAGGTGAATGGATACATTGAATGGTGTAAGATACTACAGGCAATCATAATATTTACAACATATAGTTAAATAATAAGGGCTTCTGGGGGATGAAAAGGAAGGAAGGATAGGAAGAAGGATAGGAAGGAAGGAAGAAGAACCAATATCACAGAGTTCAAAAGGAAATAAAATGTTTCAAAAGTGATGGCAGCACCAATTGTACAATTGTGTTTGATCTAATTGAATTATGGATTTTTTTTGGGGGGCGGGGGGGTATCACTGCTCTCCGGTGGTGGGAGTAGGAGGCCCAGCCCCACTGCTAGAATTGAACCTCCGTCAGAGTGGGCCGCAATCCCGCACACAACCACTACGCCACTGGGGCTCAGCCCTGAATTATGGATTGTTATATTAACTGTAGAGCTACCAATAAAATTATTAAATAAGATAAAATAAATATTTCTCCTCCTTTTCCTTTAATTACAACTTCACTCAAAAATATTAGTGATGGAAATTTACTAATTACCACAGTATTGTAATGAAACACCAGAAAAATGTACAAAATCAACAGTGATAAAACCATTAAAAAGAAATAAATATTCACTGCCATAGAATAGCTTCTTTCACATGAGAACAACTGAAGGGGTAGGAAGAGAGAATGGAGTGCATCCTGGCCCACCGAGTCTTGAGGATGATATTCCCACTCAGAATAGCCAATGCACAGAGAGAACTATGTGGTCTGCCCCACTCTGAATCACAGCATCCCTCGCTGGCACAAGGCCCTATGGGGAATAAAGGAATTTATAGAGGTCTAAATACAGGTATATACATAGGTGAATATATTTATATAATGACAATGGGGAAATAGATCTATGTGCATACACTTATACGGTTAGTATTAACACAGCAGATGGACATAGGACCTTGATTCAAGTACTTCCTCAATGTAGGAACTCTTTTTTAAATTGGCATTCCATGAAGATCACCTTCCCGACATGATCACTGAAGACAAATGTATGCATAAGCAAAAGTGGTGAGAAAGCTGATGGTGCCCAGGTATCAAAAGATGTAGTATCTGGGGTCCTAAAGACTTGAAAGGAAACAAGCAGCTATCTAGCTCAGAAGCAACAAAGCCCATATGGTAGAAGCACAACAGCTTACGTGACCATGAAGTGTCAAAGAGTTCAGCAATCAGGCTTCAAGAACTAAAAACCATATCATTGTATGCCCACCTTCCTGATATGATCGCTGATGACAAATGTGTGCATAAGCAAATGTGGTGAAGTAAGCTGATGGTGCCTGGCTATCAAAAGATATAACTAAAAACTATATCATTATAAATGAGGGGGAGTACAGATTGGGGACCCAAAGTCCATTAATAGGTAAAGCGACAGCCCCTTACAGAGGGGTTGTAGGGAGATGAGCCAGTCAAGGTAGCAACAAAGAAATACACAACTTTCCTCGAGTTCTTTTTTTTTTTTTGGGTGGGGGGGACATCACTGCTCTCCAGTGGTGGGAGTAGGAGGCCCAGCCCCACTGCTGGAATTGAACCTTCATCCCAGTGGGCCGCAGTCCCACGCATAACCACTACACCACCGGGGCTCAGCCCTAGTTCTTTTTTTTTTTTAATGGAAACAGCCGACCCATGTGAGATTCCTCGCTTTAGTAGCTTTTTTTTTTTCTCTCGCATCACTGCCGTGGTGGGAGTAGTAAGCCCAACCTTGCTCTTGGAGAGCAACTGCTCGATTTGAACCGCCAACCCTGTGGACCGCAGTTCCGCACACAACCACTGTGCCACCAGGGCTCAGCTTTTCCTCTAGTTCTTAAATGCTTTCTCCCACCCACTACTATGATCCTAATTCCACCTTACCAATCCAGCTAGACTGGGGGATGAACACTGGAACCAGAACCAGGAGTAATTCAGAACATATGATCCCTTCAGGACCAGGGGTGAGAGTGGTAATGCCAGGAGGGTGGAGGGAAGGAGTAGAATGGGGAACCTATTGCAGGGATGTACATATGACCTCCTCTCTGGGGTACGGACAACAGGGAAGTGGGTGAAGAGACACATCAGACAGTGTATGATGACAAAATAATGACAATTTGTAAATTGTTAAGGGTTCATGGGGGAGGGGTAGTGGGGAGGGAGGAGAAATATGGGGAGCTGTTACCAGGGGCCTAGGTGGAAGAATGATGATGACAACAAATGTACAAATGTGGTCTGCATACAAATTGACGCATGTATTGATCATGATAGGAGTTGTATGACCCCCTGATAAAATGATTTGTATAAAAAATGTTTAATTTTCCAAGGGCTCAATAAAAAGTGTTTAGAAAATAATGATGGCAACATATGTACAAATAAGCTTGATACAATTGATACATGGATTGTTATAAGAGCTCTAAGAGTCCCCAATAAAATAATTTTTAAAACAAAACAAAACAAAAAAGAATTGCTTCCTTCTTTTGGTCAGTTGCTTTCTTTAATGTTCAGCAACAACCATCTCTATATTATTATAAGTAAATCAATTAATGCAATCATATCAATGATATTCTCAGTTAATGGTTACTCTTGTTTTTCTTTTTCTTTTTTAAAATCATTTTATCAGGGGCTCTTACAGCTATCACAATCCATATATCCATCCATTATGTCATGCACATTTGTACATATGTTAACATCTTAATTTTCAAAATATTTTCTTTCTGTTTGAGCCCTAAGTATCAGCTCCCCTTTTTTCTCTCCTGTCCTCAATCTCCCACCCTCATGGACCCCTGTTAAATTATAAATTATTATTTTCATATCTTATGCTACCCACTGTCTCCCTTTCCCTTGCTTCCTGTTGTTGGAATCCCTGGGGAAGGGAGGATAATTTGTCGATTGTTGAAGTCAGTTCCCTCTTTCTCCCCCTTCTCCAGCTACCTTCCCCTAATTTCATGTTATCGACATTCTTATTACTGTTCCTGAGGGTTTTATCTGTCTTGGAATATGTGTGTCAAGATCTGTGCTTGCTCAGATCTAGCAGGAATTGTAAGGTAGAACTGGGGTCATGATAGTTGGGGAAGGAAGCGTTAAAGAACTAGAGGAATCTTGTGAGTTTCATTGGTGCTATACTGCACCCTGGCTGTCTCATTCTTTCCTTGTGACCTCTCTGTGAGGGAATGTCCAAATGTCTACAGAGGGGCATCGGGTCTCCAAAACAACAGCCAGCATTTACGTTGATATGTTTGTTTGATTGAATCTTCTGATGCCTGACAACTTGTCCGGGTCACATGTGAAGATCATCAGGCAGATTTACAAGAGCCCAAAATCTCATTTTTCTCCCACAGAAAAGCTGGTGGTTTTGAACTGCTGACTTTGTCATTAGCTTCATTCACTGTACTACCAGGGCTCATTTTTAAAAGTCTTGCAGCAATTAAAACAGTGTATACCTCGAACTCATGCTAAAGAAATCATGAGATTTGAATCTTCATTGTAATAGGGTATGTGGACTTGACATGGGACCACATCTGACCTCCTCTGACTACACAGATGAGGAGAGTCTGTGACAGTCATCTGATCTGGTGTCAACATGAGGATTAAGAGTGTAGGAGTGGAGTCTAGCCTGTCAATCAGGGAATAGCCATGAGACCTCTGTGTTGGCAGGGCCTTTTTCAGAGATTTTTTGAAAATGTGGTACTATTTTCTTGGAGGCAGAGACACTGTCTCTCTCAGTTCACTGCCTGAGAGATTTACTGACAAAACACAAGGCTGACTCCCTGTGAGACATTCTGAAGGGGAAGTCACATGGACGTACCCTGATGGAACCAGATCTCTGACGCCAAAAAGAGACCCCTGCCAGTGCTAAGATGCGTGAGAAACCACAAAGATGCCCCTGCCAACGTTGAGATGCTTACAACGCCACTGGATCCAAAGACTTTCTGCTCAATGACCTGTGGATGTCCTGTATTTGAAGTCAGAGAGTGTGTTTCGTGAGTCTGAAGAGAACTTTATAGCTTGGTATTGGACATATGGGCTAATATCTAACTTATGACCTTGGACTGGACTGGGTTGGGATGTTTTCTTAATGTAAAGTTGTTCTTGTATATAAAACTCTTTCTTACACACAGCAGAGTTTCTCTAGTCTACCCAGACTAACAGAGTCCAATTCCACATCTGCCCAAGGTTGATTCCTGTGAGTCACAGGGCAGACCTGCCTCCCTCTCTCCAACTTCTACCCTCTTCTTACACAAATGTTTACTCCCATGACCACACAGACCTCCCAGGCAATCCACATGATTCAGAGCCATTAGTACCCCAATAAAATGATTTATTTAAAAAAAAATAAAGGAGAGGGAAAAAAAAGGAGGAGCTTATATCAAAGGTTCAAATAGAAAATATTTGGAAATGTATATGGCAACATGTGTACAAATATGCTTGATTCAAATGATGTATTGAATGTTATCAGAGCTGTAAGAGCCCCCAATAAAATCACTGGGGGAAAAAAAGAGTCATTAGTAGGGAAGCTAAGAGCTTATAATAGGGCTGAGCCCCGGTGGCGTAGTGGTTGCGCGCGGGACTGTGGCCCACTGGGATGGAGGTTCAATTCCAGCAGTGGGACTGGGCCTCCTACTCCCACCACCGGAGAGCAGTGATGCCCCAAAACAACAAAAAAAGAGCTTATAATAAGTCAAGATCAGAAAACTTCGAGGAAAGAATACTTGGTTCCCAGTAGCACCTCTTCTCATACGTGCCAGCAGCTATTTCTCTCTTTATCTTCAGCCTCTCAGACGTGCAATCTCTTAGCATCTGGCTTGTTCCATGGGCTGAGAAGTTCACCACTCTTCATGGGTCACCTTCTGTCTCATGGTCAGAAGTGCTCCTACAAACTTTTTTCTTTCAGTATTACTCGGTTTCCTTATTTTGGCATTTCCTCATTTCTGAAGATAATGTATACTTTAAACTGTCAACTTGAGCCCACCGCAGAAAATCTTCCGAGTCACGTCTCTGGGGTTTACCAGAGGTACAGAGGCTCCATGAACTTGGTCTTTTCCAAGGAAGACAGACCTCTACCATCCTGTCTTCAGAGAAAGAGAGTTCTGGGACCTCTTGGTTGCAGGAAGTTGACAAGAGCGTGTGCACACAATGGCCCGAGGACAAACTCAAAGTCGAGGTGAGCCCTTTTCGTCTCCTTGGCGGTGGGAGTGTAATGGGACAAGAACACAGACATGGAGGCGATAGAATGGATTTGGGAGAAGTGGCAGCCCTTAGAGGGAGAATGGTGAAATCACAATAGTCTCAGCACTGACCTGAGTATGGGATCAAGGATCAAGACACGATGAAGAAAGGGAAACTAAACTAGTCGGCCTCGACAGCATTGAAAGAATAAGCATTGGCCATATAGGAAAGTGAGAGATTGAAGCAAAAATATATTGGAGACAGGCAGGCCATCAGTGGGAGAGGATGAGCGTGAAGGAGAGAGAGGAGGCAAATGGAGAGTGCAGGTTACTCTGGACGAGCTCTGCCTGAATTTGTCCTGCACGTTACTAACTGATCATCTACTCAGAGGGAATTTCAGCGATTTCCTCTTGCTACAGAATTTTTCATTTTTACTTTTTGCTTGTAGCTTGACTTCCACACTATTCTACACTACACAGGAGTCTGTTCTCCAGGACCCTAGTCTTGGACATTGTAAAGCTGTGCATTTACCTTACAGAGCCGGCAGAGGAAAACATCTGCTGGTACCAGGTGAAGGTCTGGTCTACTGCTGTGGTTTGCCTCTCATTCTTCACTGCCTGTTTCGTTGTGAGCCATTGGGGTAAGTGTTTGCCTGAAATACACCTGGTCCCTTTTTCCCTTTCTTGCTGACATTTTCTAAGAATTCTCAGAAAACCTACTCTCTTCTTTACTGCCATAAAATGGCAGCCCTTACTAGCAATGCCTTGTTTTTTTTGAGCTGTGAGTTATTATTATTAATCTGCATCATTGGTCCTACCTTGCCTGTTCCTACTTATATTTTCTCAATTGAGAACATGATCTCATTTTTACGTGTTTCCCAGTTGCAGGCGCCCTCTCTCAGCACCGGGTTTATAGGTGCACCAATGTCAATCTGTTTGTATTGAAAAACCCTCTCTTGGGAGTACAATCAGAACCAACTTGATGGCACCTGAAACAACTAGGGGTGCAATAAGCATTCCTTCCATGAGCGCTGTAGTTCTGCATTCTTAATCTTCACGGGGGTCCCCCAGCATCAGAAGGAAGATTGTTCAAACAAAGATGCAATGAGGAATGGAGGATACAGGAAACAACGTCATCTTCCTTCCTTTGCCTGGTTTTTTGTCTTGGGTGACCTCGGTCATTTTTCTATTCTGTCTTCGACCATTTGGTTGTCGTGGCTAGCTCTATTCTTTGATGTTATAATGCAAAGTAGAAATCTATGAGATGCCCTAAATCAAGTAAAAATATGTTGGTAACAGTAGTTTCTTTCAAGTTATAAATATACATTACAAGAATGAGATCAATGGAATTTTAATTAAAAATGAAATCATTGCTAAAATTAACTATTGTTTACTTTGTCATTTATGGTAAAAAAATGAAGGGATTATGGATAGTTATTTATTCATGTCAGAGGAAAGAATACACACAGGTAATAAATTTAGAGGCAATAAGAGTAGCTTGGTTTTAATCTCTACATCAGAAGGGTGAAATACATAGACGGAAAATTGAGTAAGAATGGGAGAAAGAGCATATTTTACTCAGTGTTGCCAATGAGCAACAACAACAAACAACAGACTTTAAAATTTTTTTTTAATTAAAAATCATTTTATTGGGGGCTCGTACATCATTTTTCCAATACATAAATAAACATAGTGACAAGAACCCTCGCACATCCGCTGCTGTCATCATTCTCCAAACAGCTGCCCTTTCCCCCAGCCCCTGGTATCGGTTCCTCCAACCCGTCCCCTGTTCCCCTGCTCTCTCTCTCCCATCCACCCTCAATACTTTATAAATAATTATTATTCTGTCATATGTTACCCTGCCCAACACCTCCCTCAGCCCACTCCCCCATGCCTGTCCTCCAGAGAGGTCATATGTAGATCCTTGCAGCTGGTTCCGTCTCTACCCCCATCTTCTTTCCACCCATCCAGCAGTTCCATTCAAACCACCGGCCCAAGGGGGCTCATCCATCCTGATTTCCCCATCTCCAGCTCCCCTCTCCACTAGTGTACCTTCTCCAGTTCATCCGGATGTGCAAGGTAGAGTTGGGATCATGATGGTTGGGGGGAAGTAGACCTCAGGAACTAGAGGAAACTTGTATGCATCCTCACTGTCCAGCTGCACTCTGACTAGTCTGACTCCTTCCTATTTCTCCCCTGTAAGGGGGTGGCCAATTACCCACCAGTGGGCCTTAGGTCCCCACCCTGCCCCTCCCCTCACTCATAATGAAGGGATTCCTGTTCTTTGATGCTCGATATCTGCTCCCTTTGGGCCCTCTTGATGACACTTGATGGTTTGCTTCTTCCATGTGGACTTTGCTGTCTCCATGCTGAATGGCAACTCAGTTATCTTCAAGTCTTTGAGACTCTAGACATTCAGTCATTTGGTAGCTGGGCACCATCTTTTTGTTTGCCTCTGTACCCATTTGTCTTCAGCGATATCAGGAGTTAATTGGTCCACTGATTTTGATTTTTGTTCTTTGATGCCTGCTGCCTGATTGTCTCAGCACCTCATGATCGCACAGGCAAGTGAGCTTCTTTTATGGTGGGTTTTGTTGCTCCTGAGCTAGATGGCTGCTTGTTTATGCTCAAGCCTTTAAGACCCCAGATGCTCTATCTTTTGATAGCTGGGCACCATCAGCTTTCTTCACCACTCTTGCTCATGCTCCCACATGTCCTCAGTGGGCACCTTCGGGGTGTGTGAACAGACTGATATGTGTCTTCTCCCCCCACCCCCCCATTTGATGTCTGTTGCCTAGACCTTTCACCACCGTGTGACCACGCTGGCTGTTGTGCTTCTTCTGTGTGGGTGTGGTCTCTTCTCAAGTGGATGGTCTGTTGTTTATCTTTAGGCTTTTAAGACTCTAGGTGATATATCCTTTGATGCCTGAGCACCATCGTCTTTCTTTACCACATTTGCTTATGCACCCATTTTACTTCAGTGATCAGACGACATACTTTAATGAAAGATGTCCAATGTCTCCGAGGGCGTCTCCACCAAATCCACAGTCAGTGAGTTGATTCTGACTCGTAGAGACCTTACATGATTTTCTGAGGCTTTGCAAATCTTTAAGGGAGCAGATAGCCTCCTCTTTCTCCCAAGAGGCCACCAGTGGATTTGAACTAGAGGACTTGCAGTTAGCAGTTCAACATTTAGCTGACAGTGCTCCGAGAACTTTTCTCAAAATAGTATGGTTTTACTTATTTTTAATTCAACCCCATATGTTTATTTGCAGTTATCAGAAGTCAGGAAACCAGAAAAATCAAAGTATCTGTGTTCTTTTATGATTAAAGAGTTTCTTTATTACTCGTTGCTGGTTCCCCTGCATAGTGCCCACACCTTTGTAAGTAGTTTCCTACACTCTTCTTGAATGCTGTGATGTGAAGTTGCCATCTGTCCAGGATCCTGACTGATAAACTTACCCATTTTGATGCTAACAATGAGTGCCTTTTTTAAAATTTCACTGAGATACGTGAGAAAATTCATTTTTCTTACATGCTAGAGCTTGGTGACTCGAGATAAAGGTTCTGAAATATCCTGAAATGAATAAGAATTTCAAACCTTAAAAAAAATTGAGAGGATGTTTGCAACTATGTTCAGGACACGATTCTCACTGGGTGAATGGTGAAAGTACATTCGATTTTCTTCCCTGTGCTTACAATTTGCATCCTAGTTGAAGAAGACCAAACAAAATATGTTTCCAAATGTAGGGAGAACTTTAAGAAGGCAGAATTAACAAAAACCTTTTACACAACTTCCACAGAAAGAACCATGTGGTGGGGTTGAGGTTAAGCCAATTTGGGTAAAGTGGAGGGAGAGAAAGAATCTCTATAGCCTTACCTAGATTCGCTAAAAATGAACAGAACTGATTCTTCCTCTTTTCCAGTGACTCATCATTCTCTGTGTAACCGAAGTGTCAAGAAGCTCACTCGTCGCCAGGAACTTTTGACCTGCCACAAAAGGAGAATGGGACTGAAAGGTACCTCTCTGAAAAGAGCAACAAGGCTTCCTTTCCTAGCAATTCACTTCCCAGTCTCACAGTTTGTATCTGCAACTTCTGCGCTCCAACCGTGCTGATTGCATGCCTCTCTTAAGCTGTGTAGTTGAATGTCTTAAAGCCAACAGCCAGGGAGTTGACTTCAACCTATAGTTACTCTACAAAGGACAGAGTAGACTATTTGGGGAGTTTATAGATTTTACTAAAAGTCTGTAAAGAAGGAGAAAGACTCGTCTTTTCTCGGCGGAGGGGCTGGTGGGCTTGAGACGCTGACTCTTTGTCCTGCAGTCTAATTATTATCTCACAGGAACGCAGGTATTTCAAAATTAAAGCTTGAAGGCTCTAGGTTTGACTCTTCAAGTACTCTCCCCTTTCTTACTCCTCTAGTCTAGTCCCTTTTTCTTCAGCCAACAATTTTTCAGGCTGAAATTTAGAGAATCGCTTTTGTCGTTTATGATGAGTCGTCCTTTTTGGTTGTGTTTTAGATGAAAGTTTATACAGCCAATGGGTTTTCTATTAAACATTTTTTTCAAATTCTTCTGTGCTTTCTGATCCAGTTTTTATAAGATGTCATCATTCTCATTGTTTCCATTTTGTTTGTTCTGTTGGGTTTTGTTTTGTTCTGTTGTTATTATTCTATATTCCTCGTCCCTGTTGCCTATAGAACCTCTGCTTTTGGATCGATGCTGACTCACTCACTTCCATCAAGTGGATTCTGACTCACAATGACCCTAAAGAGTAGGTTAGAACTTCCCAGTGGGCTTCTGAAACAGCAACTCTTTAAGAGATAGAAAGATTCATCTTTCTTCTCCCCCTGAGTGAGTGCTTTGTTCATTGGAAATGCTGACATTGCAGTTAGCTGACCCATGCATAATCACTACACCACCCAAACCCAAACCCAACTCAGGGCCACTGAGTGAATTCTGACTCATAGACACCTTATAGGATAGGGTAGGACTGGCCGCTGTGAGTCTTGGAGTCCTGTACATCTTAGAGAAGTTAAAGCCCTGTCTCTCCTCCATGGAGTGAGTGCTGGTTTCAAAATGCTGGGCTGGGGATTGGCAGCCCAACACCAAACCTCTGCACCCCGGAGCTCCTCACTACATCAGGCTCCTTCCTCCACCAGGGCTCCTCAGTGCTGCCGCTGGGCTCATAGACTTGATTGTTAAAGGACACTTTACTCACACAGAAAGTAAGAGAAGGTAATACTGTTTATTTTTAAGATCCAGTTTGTCTGAAAGGTGACTTCTATGAGCAACTTTGGTCCCAAGTTCGAGGATGTCTGAGGTCAATATAGCCTTGAGGGCTCCTCTCCTCTGTATCAATTCAGAAGGGGTGCTTGTTAGAAGTTTGACTTTTGTTCTATATTTGCTTCTCATTCTCTCAAGGGCAGTCTATTATGTCCCTGAGCCGATGACTCAGTAGTGGTACTCAGATATCATGCAGTTTCTGGAGAATCATTCTGGACAATTCGTCACAAACTATCTTCACCAGTCATCCACTTCATCACCTACCTTAACAAGCAAAATATTCCTTTCCCTACGCACAACCCCAACCCCCTGCTATCTAGACAATTCTGAGACTTCAAGTGTTTTCTGGGGCAAACAGCCTCATCTGTCTCACATGGACTGGCTGTTGGGTTTGAACTGCCAGCTGTGGAGGCCTAGTACCTAACCCATAGGACCACCAGGACTCTTTCTGACCTACACAGTCCTGAACTAACTGAGCAACAAATACAGAGAGACTTCATATCGGAGTAGAAACTGAGTGGTGAAATATGACTTAGACTGAGACCCACATGTTTCTCATTGAGGGAGAATGAGGGCAGTCATGTCCAGGATCAACAACAGCTCACAGCCTCATTCAAAAAGAAACAAAGAGAGGATAGTGCCCCTGGCCCATGTCTTGATGGCCTGACTCCTCTCCAAAAGAGAAATATGGACCCAAATGTTCACTTACCTATCATTAGCAGACTCGAATACGAAACTCCACAAGACCTTCTTTACTTCTGAAAACAACTACTTGTTCATAGAGTTCAGGAAACCGCTTTTCGGTGTGAAGGGGATTGGTACCTGATTCCCTCGTTATTCATCTGTACGGATTTACACTCTTGCAAACCCATTGAGGCAGTTCTATCCTGTCCTATAGCGTCTTCGTGAGTCAGGATCACCAGCACGGCAGTAAGATGGAGCTCCCAATAAGCAGGGGAAGCTTGAGCTTACTTGCATGACTTGGCAATTTGTAGTGAACCCTTTCACATGGGTTGTACCACATCTTGGAACACATGAAACTATTCATTAAGGATTTGTAAGCACAAGTGAGCCCTGTCTTCCTTGTTAGTGATTCCTCTGTGTCAGAGATTGTAAATGTGAAAAGACACTTTGATTCTGGTGAAATGTGCTTTGGCGTTTGGAGAGAGATAAATGTCAGCTATCCTCAAAACCGAACCTTTGAGGTGGTGGGAAAATGTGAAATTGTTCACTAGAGGCAAGTAACAACAAGTAACTCCCTCCATACTTAACTGATGTATTGTGTAATTTGATGTGGATAAGAATTCATGGAACTCACTGAAAGAGCACTCTCCAGGAGCAAGATAAAAATTATAATTTGCCAAAGGAAGAGAGGCACATAGGCTAGTGTAGAAAGAGTTCAAATGCTAAGATTTCATTGCTCTCCTTCATGGAACATAACCTGTTAACATCTGGGGTCAAGATGTGTAGATACATTGAAGATACACGTGGATAGTTTTGTCAACCAAGGAAACTCCTCTATGTCTCCAAGCCAGAGTTTTTCTGGGGGCTCCACTACATATGCAGGAGTCCTTGGATGGTGGTGACCATCTATTTGAGCACTTGACATCAACTCATTTTCCCCCTTAACTTTCCCACCCTTCCTCCCTCATAAACCCTTAATAATTTGTAAACACCTCCCCCCACCCCATGTCGTATACTGACTGTTGTTTCCCTTCACCCATTTTGTGCTGTCCAACCCCCTACGAAGGGATTATATGTAGATCATTGTGATTGGTTCCTTCTTTCTCCCCAGACCTTCCCCATTCCCTCCTGTTATCTCTTCTCTCGTTATTGTTCTGAGGGGTTTGTCTGTCCTGGATTCCCTGTGCTGTGAGCTCTTATCTGTACCAGTGTACATGCTCTGGTCTAGCCAGACTTGTAAGATAGAATTGAGGTCATGATAGTGGGCGTGGGGGCAAAAGGGGGGAAGAAGCGTTAAAGAGAGGTGGGTCTCAACTTTCCTAATGCTGTGAGCCCTTAATAAAGTCCCTCATGTTTTGGTGATCCCCAACCATAAAATTATTTCCGTTGCTGCTTCATAACTGTAATTTGCTACTGTTATGAATTGGGACCCCAAAGGCATTGTGACCAACAGTTGAGAACAGCTGAACTAGGGGAAAGTTGTATGAGTGTCCACCCTTGTTGGAGGGTCCACCCAAAGGATGGTGTGTTAGTCAGGGTAAACTAGAGGAACAAATTTCATAGGCACACATATGGATATAAGGAAAAGGTTTATATAGAAGAGAAACAGGACATTGAGCCCTGTCCAGTTCAAAGTAATAAGTCTGATATTAATCCATATGCCCGAAATCAGTCTATAAAGTCTACTTCCGACTCATAAAGTCACAGGTCAGTGGGTGCAGAATTCCGGCACTGGCAGGGGTCTCCCCATGGCTCCTCGCTTCCAGGACTCAGGGTCCATCAACAGCAGAAGCAACTCATCACTGGCAGAGGTGTCCATGTGGCTGCCCCAGCTTCAGAGGTCTGGCTCCATCAGGGCAAAGCCATGTTGTCTTTCCGCCGGCTCCTCCAGCTTATCAGATGCTGCCATCTTGTCTGGTCCGTGATTCATTGTCTCTGAGAACTAACTCCCAACAACTGGGGAAGATAGCATCTCATCTTCACCAGGGAAATATCGCGAGATTTCTCAGAAGACTCGGGAGAAAGCCATGCCCACATAGAGGCCTCATTGGCTACTCAATGGCTATCTCCCGATTAACAGGCTAGACACCACCTCTACATCTCAATCATAAAATTAACATAAGCACATGACTGCCACAGATGGTCATAGGACACTGTAAAAGGACAATGTTGAATCCTTTCTCTATCAAGGCTTCCTGCAAGGAAATAATTTTCCCCTTTTTTTCTAAAGTCTTAGCACACTGGTGTATATTTTTTCTAAATATAGTCCATTACAGCCGCAAAGCACAAGCATGCTGCTTTTGTGTACTTTTCAGCCAATTTTCAGTTCACAGTGGCTCTATAGGACAGAGTAGAACTCCCCAGTGTTTTTTTTAAGTTATTATTATTGTTTTTTGGCATCACTGCCCTTGGGAAGTCGTGGGAGCTACCCAGCGCTGCTCCTGAGAGCTGCCGCTGGATTTGAACCGCCAAGCCTGCGGGCCACAGTCCCGCACTCAAGCACTTACGCCACTGGGGCTCAGCCAATGGGTTTATTTTTATGGAAGAGCGTACATTTTTTAAAAATTAATTTATCTACTCATTTACTTATTGGGCTGTATATTGTTAGGGAAACAGATGACCAGATATTTTATTTGATGGAGTTTCTCAGAGGGTTCAAACCACTTACCTTAGAAACCAAGTACTTAAACCGTGCGCCACCAGGGGTTCTAGATGGCAGCCTAGACCTGTGCAAACAAATGAAAGCGCTGAAAGCCACCCCCTCCCCTGAGTGTGCCGCCCCCCAGGAGAGAGCTCCCCATCCCTTGTGATTTGGAGGAGACTCAAAGGAGGGAGGGAGTTGGAAAGCTTCATAATGGAAAAAAGCGAGTTTTCAGAAAGGCCCCGACTGAGGCTCTGGGCCTGAGGCAGCTGGGGGCGGCTCGCTGGAAGTGGCACAGTCCGTGCCAGTGGTTCCACCAGAGAAACCAAACTGTGGCATCGAGTAGATTCAGACATGAAGTCATCTTACGCAGGATTCCCGCGCTTGGACGTCTTCGCGGAAACGGAAAACCTCTGTTTTTTTCCTGAGGAGCATAACTTGGTTACCCACAGCAGTCCTGTTCTGGTTGGAAAACTCCAGAAACAAAACTCACTGGAATTGAGTTTATTCTGGCTCCTTACGGACAGACTAGATCTGCCTCTTGGGGTCTCTGAGGCTTTATGGGCGCGGACAGTCTTATCCTCCCTGCACATAAGGAGCGGGTTTGACCGTCGACTTGTACTGAGCAGTCCCTATGCCCCAGGGATCCTTTGTCCTTAAAAGTACCCTTTAAAGCAAAGATATATATTTACAAATTATTTTTTTTTAATCCTCAGGGGCCTCTTTTGTCTCTCTCCCAGATACAGGGAAAGACTGGGCCTGCTGCCCAGAGAAGTGGTTAGCATCTAATACCAGCTGTTACTTTATCACTTCTGAAAAGGAGACTTGGAACGAGAGCCGGGAGACCTGCTCCGGGCTGGGAGCGCACCTGCTGGTGGTCAACACCAAGGAGGAGCAGGTACCTGCTAATCGACTCTGCCTGGGGTTTGTACATCTCTCAGGGTTGAGAAGAGGTTTTTACTGTTCTGGCCTGTTGGTGTTGGGACAGAGGGCTTTTCGGGTAGTTAAAAAGAAAGGCTCTTGCTGAGCCCCAGTGGCGTAAGTGGTTGAGAGCGGGACTGTGGCCCGCGGGCTTGGCGGTTCAAATCCAGCTCTCAGGAGCAGCTCTGGGTAGCGCCCACGCCCACCAGAGGCAGTGATGCCAAAAAAAAAAAAAAAAGCTCCTAGCTTTTACATTAGATACCTCTATCCTGTTTTAATAAAAATGGCCCCCAAAGATATTGGCACTTTATTTATTTATTTATTTATTTATTTTTTTAGGGCATCACTGCTCTCCGGTGGTGGGAGTAGGAGGCCCAGCCCCACTGCTGGAATTGAACCTCCATCCCGGTGGGCCGCAGTCCCGCGCACAACCACTACGCCACCGAGGCTCAGCCCCGATATTGGCACTTTTAAAATATATCATAAGCTAGGGTAAGGATGAAAAAATCTCAGCTTGAAATTGTTTTTTTCTCCCAATCTGTAAATGTTTTCTATATCTTTCACTATACAATCAGGAGGAGCTATTAAGTGCAATCGAGTAATGCGATCTTGAAAATCATAATCAGTAGAGAGAAATGATGTTAAAACATATCTGATGTCATGACATCCTTATTTCAAGAAATAGTGAATTGGTGCGGACATGGTCTCATGTAGAACTTTGAAGAGTACCATTGCTTAGAGAAGTACATGGAAAGAGGTCAGAGATGAGGACTCAGTATGATCGTGGATAGACCTCTCTCTACTAGTCATGGTTTTTTTTTTTTTGGGGGGGGGGTTGGGAGTAGGAGGCCCAGCCCCACTGCTGGAACTGAACCTCCGTCCCGGTGGGCCGCAGTCCCGCGCACAACCACTACGCCACCGGGGCTCAGCCCTAGTCATGGTTTCTTTTTTCTTTTTTTTCTTAGTCATGGTTCCTTAAGTGACATTTTTGCTTCTGACCTGCTCTGCCACAGAATTCTTGTAAGCATGGTCAGGGGCTTTGGCCTCTTCTGGTTCCTCTTCTTTTCTGTAGGAGCCCTGGTGGCATGATCTGAGTGCTCAGCAATTCAAAACCAGCAGGAGCTCTGGGCTTTCTTCTCCTGTAAAGAGGTATTGTCTGGCTGAGCCCCGGTGGCATAAGTGGTTGAGTGCGGGACTGCGGTCCGCAGGCTTGGCGGTTCAAATCCAGCGGCGGCTCGCCAGGAGCAAGGCTGGGTAGCCCTACAACCACCAGAGGGCAGTGATGACCCCTCGCCCAAAAAAGAATTACTGTCTGAGAAGCTCACAAGAGATCGCAGTGGGTCAGCAATGACTCAATAGCAGTGAATCTTCTTTACTTTAAAACCATAAGAAACTTGACCGAAGTACTCTAAAGTCTGCGGGTTCTCTTTTCTTCTCTCAGAATTTCATAATCCGGAAGCTGGAAGCAACATCTGCTTACTTTGTGGGGCTGTCAGACCCAGAGGGGAAGCGCCAGTGGCAGTGGGTAGATGGTTCGCCGTACAACGAGAGCAACTCGTGAGTACAGAACTCCGTAAAGAATCCGGAATCCTGCACCATCCCAACTCCCGGCCACTTGAGTTTTATTCTTTTAAAAACATTTTTTTTGTTGTTTTTGGTTTTTTTTTTTGGGGGGGGGGGGCATCACTGCCCTCCGGTGGTGGGAGTAGGAGGCCCAGCCTTTGCTCCGTGGAGCGGGAATTGAACCTCCGTCCCCGTGGGCCGCAGTCCCACGCACAACCACTACATCACCGGAGCTCAGCCCGATATGATTGTTTCTTTGGGATCTTTTGATCCCTGAAAAAGCGGAGCTGATACCAAGAGCTCAAGTAGATGGAAAACGTTTTGAAAATGCTGATGGCAACATACATGCAAGTGGGCTTTAAATGACAAAAACGTCATGTAAGATTACAGTGAATACAATGAGTATTTATCATTAAGCAAAATGCAAAATTCTATTCATCTCACTGTAACGCCAACTCACGTGATTTTAAACAAAAGTTAATATAGTTGAGATAGCTTTAATTCCTTCGATCCTCATATGTATCAAGTATAGGTGGCTGTTACCTAACCCCCTTTTCAACATAAGAAACCTGAGATTCAGGCACATTTATTTCCTTGCTCGATGATAATGGGGAGTAAGAAGCCGACCTAGAGATCTTAGCTAATTCTGCAGACTTCAAAAGCAGTGCATAAAGAACAAACAGCGTCATACTTGGGACCTGCAGGAAATCTTTTCACCACTCAAGTAAGTGCTCTAGGCAGGTTGGCAGTCCAATGGTGTGTTAGTCTGGGTAGAGTAAAGAAACAAATTAATAGACACGCATATGAGTATAAGGGAAAGGTTTATCTACAAGAGGAATGGAACATTGAGAAAGCATCCCAACCCAGTCCAGTTCAAAGTCACAAGTCCAATATTAACCCATATGTCCGATACCAGTCTATAAGGTCTCCTTCTGACTCACAAAGTCACGGGCCAGTGGGTGCAGAGTCTTGCGTATCCACCTGGGGTAGAGGCATCCTGGCCTTGGTGGGGGTCTCCCTATGACTCCTCATTTCCAGAGCTCAGGGTCCATCAGCAGTCTCCATTGGTGGTAGAAACATCTCAGCACTGACAGAGGTCTGGTTCCATCAGGGCAAGCCCATATGGCTTCTCCTCTGGCTCCTTCCTTCTCCAAGAATCAGGATCGATCAGCATGCTGTCATCTTGCCTTGTCAGTACTTCGTCGTCCCAGAGACTGAGAGTCAAGTCTCCCTTCTCCAATTAGGAAATACCAGGAGACTTCCCAGAATTCTCAGGAGAAAGCCATGCCCACCCAGAGGTCTTGTTGGCTACTCATTGGCTATCTCCAGATTAACAGGCTAGACTCCACCCCTACATCCCAATCATGAAATTGACATCAAGCACACGAACACCACACATGGGAATAGGCCAAGGATGAAGGAGCCAACAGGCGCTTGGGGATGAACTGATGAGGAGGATTTCAATGTGTCCTGAGATTCAAAACATGGCAGAACGCTGAGTGATGTCAGTTTTCAAGGGGAATTTCAGAGATGGAGAAGCTGCTTAGATATGGGGCTTTGTAAAACGGGGCAGCCTGAGAATGGGGTAGAAATGATTGCCTGGACCTGGATTCCATGTGCTCAACCTCTGCTCCCTCAGTCTCCCACACTTTTCAATGCACAGTTTGAAGAAGCGGCCTCATCTCTTCTCTTTCTTTCAGATTCTGGCATCCTGGTGAACCCAATAATGCTGATGAACGCTGTGTTGTCATAAACTCTCGTGGTGCAAATTGGGGCTGGAATGATGGCTTTTGTGATTACGCTCACATTTCAGTTTGTGAGAGGAAGATCTACTTATGAAAGAAAATGTTTTGGAAATGACAATGGCAACATATATCCAAGTGTGCATGACACAATTGAATTATGGGTTATTGTAGGAGCCCACCAATAAGTGATTAATAAAAAAGAATTCTAAAAAAAAAATCTACTTAGGAATGGAGCTGTCTGCAGGGACACCTTGGTTAGATTGGGACTCACTGTGAAACTTACAGTTCGTTTGTTCATGTTTGTACATTCTATGTAAGGGCTGTCCATAGAATTTGCCAATTGCCCGTCACATATTTCACTCATGACAACATCAGTTCACACATTCATTCACTCTGAAAATGAATAATTTTTAGCATTTTCCACAATTCAAAGGCTGTGCTAGAAACTGCTTTGTGTGTATATGAGGCGGAATGAGCTATCTTTCCTGATTTTTGTTTGAGTCTTAAGGAATTACTTAGTGCTGACTTGGGACTGATATAATTTGATATAATCCCTCTCCTTATCTGGATTTCTCTTTTTGTGAAGTTTTTAAAAGCAAAACAACAACAACAACAACAACACCTCCCCCCCCCACCCCATATACTACTTGTTTCCCCCAAACAGATTTCTGACTTGTAACAAAAAGCATGCCATATCAAAGCGGGCATAAGATGCCCATCCATTGAAGATGAAGTTCAGCTTTGGGCCACCAGACTCTTTGGGCTCATTAACATTCTCTATTCAGTATCAACATTTAGCATCAGGCAAAGACAAGAAATGAGAGACTGAATAGCAGAAATTTAGAATTAGAGGTTACAAATGAGAGGTTGCCACTAATAATTTGATTTATCAAAATACGTTCATTAGGTTCTCTGAACATTATATTTTAGGTCCAGTTTTGTAGATCTATGCATGGGCTGCTTGCTTTTGAAAACCAAAGAAATCTTACTAATGTCCTTCTGCTTCACTTCCTTCTAGTACAGCATAAAATGTATTTATAAGAAAGAACACATTTAATTCACTGTCTTGGAAGTAGCAATTATCATTCATTATGGTAAACTTCATGGCTAGCTTGCTTATTCACATCCAGGTCCCTAGTGTCACTTCCTGAGATTATGCCCGGATCTGATGCACCTGAGTCATTGCATTTGCCGTCCAGTTTCTAAGTGTTCTTTAAGATGAGTTATTTTGTTGTCTTTTTTGGGGGGGGGGTTGTTTTTGGGGTGTCACTGCCCTCTGCTGGTGGGAGTAGGAGGCCCAGCCTTTGCTCGTTGTTGGAATTGAACCTCCGTCCCAGTGGGCCACAGTCCTGCGCACAACCACTACGCCACCGGGGCTCAGCCCAAGATGAGTTATTTTTATAGAGTTCTAAGCTTATCTATTACAAGTAGAATTTACCACGTTAACTCTCAGAAATGAACTTACCCAGCAAACCCTGGGGGGATTTCATTTTATTTTATATGAAAATTTCTCATTACTATTTCAATAATATGTGGATGGATATGAAAGACAGAGGAAAAGAGCCACGTTCCTAATGCTTTTGATTGGCAGCACCGAATCTGTGCTTGGAGCGGGATGAAATGGAGACTGAGAATGTTTTTGGTTTTTTTTTGGGGGGGGGGGGGGCATCACTGCTCTCCGGTGGTGGGAGTAGGAGGCCCAGCCCCACTGCTGGAATTGAACCTCCGTCCCAGTGGGCCGCGGTTCCCGCGCACAATCACTACGCCACCGGGGCTCAGCCCAAGACTGAGAATGTTAATCAGTGCTGGAACCTTTCTCTTTACTGCGTTGTATGAATGTGGGTCAGAGCTCTTTCCATTAATTTCTTCAAAGCACCATTAAGTCAAAGTCTTGGTAACAGATTTTAGGCAAGTTTTTTTTTTTTTTTAATCAAGAATGAGATTAAGGTAAAGAAATATCAACCAGAACTCAAGAATTGACAGAATTGTGAGAAATAATAATCTGGAGCCAGTCCATGGTTCAGGAGGCAGTTGTGTAACAAGAACAAGAGTTCAGAATCAAGAAAAGTGTATATCAGCGGTGTATCCTCTCACCATATGTGCCAGTCGCCTGCTCTCCATTTGAGGAGTGGGAGTGTAGGGATGGAGTCTAGTCTTCAATCTGGAGACAGCCAATGAGGCCTCTTATGTGGGCGTGGTCTTCTCCTCAGAATCCAGGGAAATGTGGTAATTCTTTCTTGGAGGCAGAAGACTCTATCTCTCGATTGTCTCCCTGGGAGACATTGCAGCTGACAAGATACATGACAGCATGCTGATAGACCCCGAGCCCTGGAAACTGGAGGAGCCACAGGGAGACTCATGCCAGTGCTGAGATGCTTCTTCCACCACTGGATACACATGACTCTGCACCCATGGCCTGTGTTGTCCTGGTGTCATTGTATGTGCTTCATGAGTTTGAAGAGGAATTATAGATTGGCACCAGACATATGGGCTAATCTCAGACTTATGAACATGGACTGGACTGCACTTAGATGTTTTCTCAATGTTCAATTACTCTTGTATATAAACCTCTTTCCTTTTTTTTTTCCCCCAGTGACTTTACTGGGGACTCTTACAGCTTTTACAATATTCAATACATCATTCGTATCAAGCATATTTGTACACATGTTGCCATATATTTCCAAATATTTTCTACTTGAGTCCTTGGTATAAACTCCTTTCCCCAGTCTTCTTTTTAATAAATCATTTTATAAATCTCTTTCTTATATACATATGAATGTCTATGGATTTGTTTCTCTAGTCTACCTGCACTAATACACCATTCTCATTCAATCATTATACTCATCAAAGCATCAATGAATTTAGATTTTTTTGAAACAGAATCAGAATTGGAGTAAGGCTTATTCATAGCCTATTAGATGCAGGCAATGCTTGCTGAAAGTGAGGAGTACTTGAAGCAATTCCCAATGAAATCAAGGATTGCTAGTCTTCAGTATGGATTACAAATCAATAAAGAAAGTCAGAACCTTCACAACTGGACTGACAGGAAACATGATACATTGAGAAAAGTTAGAAGTCGTCAAGGAATTCATCTTGTTTGGATCTACAATCGCTGCTCCTGCAAGTAGTAGTCAAGATATCAAACAATCAGTTATGCTGAGTAAATTTAAAAAGGGTTGAAAAGAAAGGATTTTACTTTGAGGACAAAGGTGACCTAGAACCAAACTATAGTACTTTCAAATGTCGCCTGTGCATGTGCAAGTTGGACCTTAAATAAGCAAGACTGAAGGAAAACAGATGCATTTGAACTCTGGTGTTGGTGAAGAACAAGGAAAGTACCAGGGACTGCCAAAAGAACACACAAATCTGTCTTGAGTGAAGTACAATCAGACTGCTCCTTATCAGCAAGGACAGTGAGAGTGTCTCCAATAGCCTTTGTTTTTGTATGTGAAAATAGATTTTCATTTTAATTCAGTAGTTGCATTCTTATGCTTTAGTAAAACATCCACCTAAAGAAAATGGAGCATTTAAAATATAAAATATGAGACTTGGATAAGGTGAGAAAATTTCAGTCTAAAATACTAATTTGGGGCAGAACCCCAGTGGCATATTGGTTGAGTGCGGGACTGCGGCTCATTGACTTGGCGCTTCAAATCCAGCAGCCGCTCTCCAGGAGCAAGGCTGGGTAGCTCCCACGACCACGAGAGGGCAGTGACGCCCCCCCCCAAAACAAACAAACAAAAACAAACCGACAAATAAAATACTAATGTGTTCTTTCCATATGGAAAAAATTTTTTTATTTTCATGAATCATTGTTTTCTTTTATTATCATTATTTTTTAAAATCATTTTATTGGGGGTTCATAAAATTTTATCCCAATCCATACATCCATCCATCGTGTCAGGCACATTTGTACATTTGTTGCCATTTTCAAAACATTTGCTTTCTACTTGAGCCTTTGGTACCATTTCCTCATTTTTTACCCTCCCTTTCCAGACCACTTCCTCATGAACCCTTCATAATTTATAAATTATTATTATTTTGTCACATCTTAACCTGTCCAACATCTCCCTTTACCCCTTTTTCTTTTGTCCTTTCTCCAGAGAGGCAGTTATATGTAGATCCTTATAATCAGTTCTCCCTTTTTACTTCACCTTCTGTTATTGACACTCTCACCACTGGTACTGAAGGGTTCATCTGTCCTTGATTCCCCATGTTTCCAGATCCTATCTGTACCAGTGTACATCCTCTAGTATAGCTGGATTTGTAGGTGGATTTGGCATCGTTATAGTAGGGGGCCGGGGCGAAAGCATTAAAGACCTAGAGAGAAGTATGTTTCATCATTGCTATATGGACCCTGACTGGCTTATCTCCTCCCTGGGACCCTTCTGTAAGGGGATGTTCAGTTGCTTAGGGATAGGATTTGACTTCCCACTCCACACTCCTCATCAAAATATGTTTTTTTGTTCTTTGATGCCTGATACCTGATCTCATGAACACCTTGTGATCTCCCAGGCTGGTGTGCTTCTTCCATTTGGCCTTTGTTGCCTCTTGGGTGCTTGTTTATCTTCAAGGCTCAAAAATCTCTGACAGTGGGCTGAGCCCCGGTGGCGTAGTGGTTGTGCACGGGACTGCGGCCCACTGGGACGGAGGTTCAATTCCAGCAGTGGGGCCGGGCCTCCTACTTCCACCACTGGAAAACAGTGATGCCCCCAAATAACAAAACAAAACAAAAATTTGTGACACTATATCTTTTGATAGCCGGACACCATCAGCTTTCTTCACCACATTTGCTTATGCAACCATTTTGTCTTCAGCAGTCATGTCAGGAAGGTAAGCACCATGGAAAGCCAGTTTAAGATAAAAACATGTTCTTGCATTGAGGTAGTACTTGAGTGGAAGCCCAATGTCCATCTTAGCATACATAGTTTACTCCAGTTCTTCCCACGTGGTGATGTGCTTTATACATTCATCACTGTTTTTTAGAGATGTGTCATACTCCATTACATGTTTGTACCACAGTTTTTTTTGGGTGGGGGGGCATCACTGCCCTCTGGTGTCATGGGAGCTACCCAGCGCTGCTCCTGAGAGTTGCTGCTGAATTTGAACCGCCAAGATTGCCGGCCGCAGTTCCGCACTCAAACACTTACACCACCGGGGCTCAGCCCTATACCACAGTTTTTTAAATCCATTCATTTATTGATGGAAATTTGGATTGTTTCCAACTCCTTGCAATGGTCAACTATGCCCTAATACTAAACCTAGAAATATATGCACATAGATGTATTTCCCCATCATCATATACAAATATATTTACATATGTACATGCCTGTATTTAGACCTCTCTAAAAGCCCTTTGCTTCCTATGTCTTTCCTCTAGTCACACTGTCATGCTTAGCCTTATTTTGGGTTCCAGTAGCTCCTCTCAGTTACATGGCCTATGATCAAGCCCTCCCAGGCAGGCTTCTTATACCCTACTGACCACCGATTTTGGATCACTTGTTGTTCCATTGTCCCTGGGTGTGTTAACATCACTTTGTTCTCCCCACCTCCTCTTTTCTCATGTCTCATCAGTCTTGTTGTTTTCTTCTCCACGTTGGTTATCTAGCCTATCTTAACAAGATAGACCTGCAGAGATAATGATAGGCACAAAACAAGACAGAGCAAGACAAAGCAGCAAAAGAAAAGAAAACAGCAACAATAAACCAATGACGAAAAAGAGAAGAACTTGTTCAATGTCTGTGTGTTGACCTTAAGAGTGTTTTCTGGCCAAGTCTGGTGGGGGACCTTGGCCTGGCCACAAAGTCTATTTTTGGCATTCCCTTGGGATGCCCTTGTTCTGCTCCCCTTCCTGTTCTGTTGCATGCCCTGAGTTTTTTGCCTCATTGTGGTGGGATCACATCAGGTGACACAATTCCCTCATTGTGTCTCCAGTGTTGTCCTATGGGTAGGGCTATGGGTCAGTGAGAGATGTCCTGTCTCATAATGGTGCCGACTATATGGTCTTCTCTGTGCATTGGCTTCTCTGAGCAGAGATGTTATCCTCAGACTTGGTCGGCCAGGATGTGCCCCACTCTCTCTTTCTCCCCTTTCATCCTCTCCCTGAGCTGCAGCTTCAGTACTGTCCTCTGAAGTAAATTATTCTTGGGGGAGGAGTGGCTGCCCAGGTAGTTAAGACTAGGGCCAGCTCCTTAGAACTTTCTCCTGGTTCCCAGCTTCATGCTGGTATGTTGCATTCACATCTTGGAGCACTGGGTTGAAGTCTGGTCTCTTTTTTTCTGTGGAGATATGAACAAAACCCTTCCCTTTGTCGATAGTGCTCTGTTTACCCGCTACCCATATTTTTCTCTCCCCCCACTTTTTAATTGGCTACCATATTTATATCTGGATTTGTTCTGGCCACAGCCAGGAATATCGGGCCTCACCCCAGGAATGTTTGCACACAGTAATTGTTTTCATAAGCTCCTGTGTTAGTTCAGGTAGACTAGAGGATCAAATTTATAGACATGCATATATAGATATAAGGAAATGGTTTATATACAAAAGGAATGGAACACTGAGAAAGCATCCCAACCCAGTAGAATTCAAAGTCATAAGTCTGATATTAGCCCATATGCCCGATACCAGTCTATAATGTCTCCTTCTGATTCACGAAGTCACAGGTTAGTGGGTGCAGAATCCCAGCGCTGGCAGGGGTTTCCCCATGGCTCCTTGCTTCCAGGGCTGAGGGTTCATCAACAGCATCCAGTGGTGGCAGAAGCAACTCATCACCGGCAGGGACCTCCACGTGGCCTCTCCAGCATCAGAGGTCTGGCTCCATCAGGGTAAAACCATGTGGCTTCTCCTCTGGCTCCTCAGATGCTGCCATCTTATCTTGTCCATAATTCCTTGTCTCTTAGACTAACTCCTAACAACCAGGGAGATAGCTTCTCATCTTCACAAGGGAAATATTGTGAGATTTCCCAGAAGTCTCAGGAGGAAACCATGCCCACACGGAGACCTCATTGGCTGCTCAATGGCTATCTCCAGATTAATAGACGAGGCTCCACCCCTACATCTCAATCATGAAATTAACATAAGCACATGACTGCCAGAGCCCCTTTTGTGTTTTTTTAAAACTTG